>JBAMBJ010001813.1:0-23255 GCA_037043495.1 Drosophila recens | reverse complement strand
TATTTAAAAGGTTGCTACATACGTTAATGTTACTTTCTCTGAGTGAATTTCTATTATACATAAGAATATCCACACACAAATCTAAATAAATCTATTTTCATAGTGGAAAATGAACTGGGGTTGACCTTCACTTTTCCCCTGTTTCTTCTCTGCCAATTGGACATATTATAATTCCTTCTCTTTCTCTCCTCTTTAAAGTGATTTTCCATCCATTTACATTAATATACTCACACTCGATGTAGTTGTTGGAAAATTTGGAAAACCGCTGAGTAAATGCGTCTCAGCTGAGTCGCATTTCCTTTGGGTTCTGGACAGGGAACTTGATATGGAAAGTATTTATGGCATATGGCCTGACAGAGAGGCAGCATGTTCTCTCCCTCTCCTCGCTCTCTCTCTCTCTCTCTGTCTGTCTGTCTGTCTGGCTGGTTGGTTGCCTTTGCCTTTTGCCAAAGATATTTAAAATCAAATTTGTTTAATTTACATGCATAAACGCGTCAAATTTGTTTTGGGAAATGTGCAACCGGCTGTAGCAATATTAAGAGACGGCAACACAGGGGTGAGAAAGAGAGAGAGAGGGAGAGAGGAGAAAGGGGGTAGAAGGTAGCTCTTCACCAGGGTCTCGTGTGTTTGCTGTGCGCTCAAAGGCAACAACTGTTTCCGTTAATATAAAATGCAAATTTTCTGAGCATTTTTAGCAGCGTTCAAAATTGGTCAAAGCCTCCCCCCCCCCCCGCCACCAGGCCACAACTGTTTTGGCCCTTGGCCCTGCGGTCAGTTTGGTTACAACAACAACAACAACAACAACAACAACACCAACAAGAACAACACAAGATATGAGTTTGTAATAACCAAATTCGTTTGGTTGGTTGAATTGGGGTTAGTTTCGAGCTGGTGTTCTGGTTTAGGGGGATGGGGAAGGGGGACTGTCAGAACTTGGCCAAAAATGCAATGAGTAGTAAAATGTTATTTCGAAATTATGGGGCCCAAAAACGCCGGATGTTGTTCATATCCCTTTTTGCTGTAAACGCACGGAAATAGTCCGAAAATGGAAATCATGTTGGAAAAACAATTTCATGATGTTTTGATTTCGGCCAAAAACACAGCATATGTGCGTAAACACATAAACAACAACAACAGCAACTAATAATAATAACAATAACAATATTTGGCCAAAACCAACGCATTTAGACCCAGTTTGTTGGACTTGCGATGCGATTGACAGTTTGGAATTTAAGCTATTTTCTTGTGTGTCAAACAATTTACAATTGCCAGCTGTCATTTAATAGAGCAGAGAGAGAGAGACAGGAAGAGTGAGTGAGAGAGAGAGGGAGAGGGAGAGTGAGTGAGGCTGAGTGAGAATGATAAAGAGAAAACGATTGAGACAAAGTCATTGTCCAGAGGCGTCTTTGAATTATTATTTTATTCCCCCAACTCTCTCTATCTGTCTCCCTCACTCTCTTGGCCATATTTTTCCAGTCATTTATTTACATTTTCTCAATCGTCCCCCTCCTCAGCTCTAACACTTGAAGGGGGATTTATTTATTTAGTGCTTATCTTCGAGCAGCATAAATGAATATCAAATCGATTCGCATCGCTTCGAATTTATTCGCATCGAATGACGAGAGCAACAACAACAACAACAACAGCTCACAGCAACAACAACAACACAACAACAACTCGGCCCATTTCCATGCGGTTAACGCTTGTTTACAGTTAGCTAAAGAATCCTTAGAGACCCTTCCTCAAAGCCCAAGTGTGTGTGTATGTGTGTATGTGTGTGTGTGTATGTGTGTGTATATGTGTGTGTTTGTGTGGACAATCGTATCGCCCAAGTGACCCCCATATTCAAAAGGACCTTACACTTGCCATTATTACGGTGAAGGCCGTAATAATAGAAACGTTTTCTTCATTTTTTTTCATTTTTCAAATCTCATCGAAAAAAAATTATTATTTTAGTTTAACTTTTTAAAAAGGATTCTTATTTTTTGTGTTTTTAATATTGCTTCGAAAAAAATTTAGTTTTAAAATTTTTTTTTTTGTTTTAAATTTAAATAAAATATTAATTTAATAATTTTCCCAACTTTTTACAATACATGTTTTCAATGTTTCAAAGCGCAGCTTTTTATCATTATATTAAATAGTAGGCTTAAAATTCTCAATATGACTTTAGTTTCTATAATTTTGTCTATCACTGTATGTCGACCCATTGTTACTGTATTCACTTCCTTCATTCCTCACTATTGCTTTCTTGTTCTGTTTCTGTTTCTGTTGCCCTTCTTTTGGTTTTGCTTCTCATTTTCAAATCCGATTAGCATCATTTAGTTTAGGCCACAGAGTTATTGTCGCAGTCTGTCTGTCTGTCCGTCTGTCTATTATATCCAACTGATTGATTTTCTTTTTAGCTTAACAAATAAATACACTTCCTTAGTGGTAATTACTAGCAAATCATTCCCTTGTATTCAATAGTATTCAAATATATTTGCATGTTCATTCCGAAATTAGTACTGTCAATAATCTCACTTTGACTTTTTGTTGGACCCATAAAGTTTATCATACTATTGTGGTAGTTCTTGAAAAGTAGTACTATATTAGATTTGATCATTTTAATCTTAAATGAGTATAGTTACATTTCATTTGTAAATTTACCTTTAGCTTAGTTTTTTGATTGACAAAATTTAACGAAATAATATAGAATACAATTTTAGCTGGAATATTTAGGTTTGTATTTCTATGTTTCTATTTATCATCTTGTATGTCAGCTTAGCATAGAAATATTATGGCTTTTTTCATTGCATAGGTTAATTCCATACTTCTAAGTATCTTTTATTCTTTCTTAGAATGAAATTTAAGTTTTTTTTTAATTTGGTTTCTTCCTAACATTTGTGTTTAATTTATAGAAATATAGCTATATCAAATTTATAATAGGTAAGCATAGAAATAGTGTGTAGTTTGCATGGTAAGTTTCCACACTTTTATATCATGATATACCTCAAAAAGTTAAAGTAAAATACAAATTGACAGCGAAGATTAATTTCTTACTTAATCAAATGTAATCAGCAATCTTAATTGTTTAATTTCCGCTTGAAGCAATAGATATGTAGAAATCTCGTAGAATTGAGCTAGAGTTTGACATTTTAAGATGTAGAATCTAAAATATATTTATATGAAACTCTATATATTCATAAAAAATATATTACATGCTTAAATCAGTTATATCGAGAAAACAACTGTGTTAAAACAATCGATAGTTGGAAAGTTTTATAAGAATTACTAGTTTCTTTAATATTACAATAATTGTAGGAAAAAGTAGATACTAAAGTTGTTAACTTCTACATTTGTGTTGGCTTTTTCATAGCCAACGCAGCTGTTAATGTTTAGCTAGTAAACAGCTAATTAAGGCTAGAACTGTGAGCAATTAGAGCTGCCTTTCCTCGCAGTTGCAGATACTTGTGTTCCGTTTGGATAACCAAACAGCATCTGGAAAAGACACACACACACACACACTTACACACACTCACACACACACACACTTGAATGTGATTCCTTTCTCATGCTCACGAACAAGTTCCAGATTGCATCTTTATCTGAGCTCCTTCGACGCCGTCGTACATATTCTGAGAGGCAATAAAAGTTGCTGGGCAATAAATCTGCAAGTTTCTGGACCGAGACTCGAAAGCATCCAAAACATCTGCAGTCTGCACAGCATCCAAAAAGAGTTGAGTCGAGTTGAGTTGAGTTGAGTGTGGAAAAACCAGGTGGCTTCTGAATGCTTTTGGCCAGGTCACTGATTCACTTGGCCTCCATTTGCCAGCGCGATTCGTTGGCTTTAAGTCTGGTTTCCTCTATCAACAGCATTTTGATATTTGCGTTGATAAAAATTAATGCAATCCCTGGCCTCGAATTGTCCTCTCTCCTCATCTTTTTCCCTCTATTAGTGTTGGCATTTTAGCTCTTTTAGAGCTAAACTTTTATGCATATTTTAGCAATTGCAACAAATGCTTAAAATTTAAAGAAAAAAGTTGTTGAACTATTGTTAAAGTTTAATTTAACTAACTATTTAACTGGATATTGATTTTTGGAATATTTGGATTGTTTTTATTTTCTTTTTAATCTATTAGCTTAGCATAATGATTCACATATTTAGAAAATTTGATTTTATCATGTTTGTAAAATCTGTTTTTTAGCTTTTTCTGGATTTATTTTTTGAAAAAATTCACAAATCTTTCAGCTATATTAGATTATTGTAGAAGTTTGTTTTATCCGTTTCAAGCAGGAATTATAATCGAAGCTATTTACCGGTATTAACCGATTGAAATTGGTAATCGTAACTGAAACCATAACCGAAAAAACTTGTATATTGTACCGATACCGAAAATCCGAATTTATTCCAACCGAAATAGCCGTTTAAAAACCGATTCAATAACGGTTAAATTCTGTTTGTTCAAGAATAACATTTTATATAATATTTAACCCTGGTTTTCAAAATTAAATTGATATTTTTCTAATATGTATATTCATCAAAAAAAAAAAATTCGTTTTTAAAATTTTCGAATATTTTTTATGTCAAATTGTTTGTTGGACCGAAATCATACCGGTAATTCGAAACCGAAACATACAAACAACCGGTAACCGTTACGTAACCGATATACATAAACTTTCCATAACCGATAACCGAAAACCTAAATGCGAACATAACCGAAACTGAAACCGATATTCGTTTAGGTTTGATAACCTGGTTCTAAAATGTTTCTAGCTACATTTTTGGGATACAATTAGCTACTTTAGGCCTTGAACATGTGGCAGCACTGCTCTCTTCCTCACTCTCTCTCTCTCTCCTGTCTCTCTCTTTCGCTCTCTATCCGTTGCTTTGCTGTCGGCTCTGACGAAAGTGTTGACGCATACAAATTGTGCATTAGCGAAAAACTCGCAGCTTTCGGGGCATTTAGTTGCAAATGCCGTCACCAGTAGCGGGTGACATTTAACGGGTAGCGGGTAAGGTGGCAAGGGGGTAACGGGAATATCGGGCACCGGGTTGTCGTCTGGTGCTAGTGACGCCTCCGTTTTGCGACAGCCATCGGCGAAAATCTGCAAGCATCCGCATGGCATTTGCATAAATGCAATTTAAAATCTGAATTATTCATGAGCGTCGCCATTTGGCCATTTGTCTGAATGACCACTTGTGGCATTCGCCCACTGTACCAGCACACCACCACCCCACTGTACCACACACACACACACACACACACACACTCACTCACGTACACTCTCATATATTGGCCACAACATTTGAAATTGGACACAGTCCGCAGTCTCTGTTTGTGTTCGACTCCTCGCAGCTGATGTATAAAATGGTCAGTCGCTCATACCCTGTAAACAGTCGAGAGAGGTATATTGACAGTTTAAGAAAACAGGTAACATATAGATAAAATCAACTGCGACTTGCTTGCCTGTCAGCATATATGTATACCCTGTACATTTATTTCATTTATTTATCAGCTTCTTTCTTTGCACAATAGCGAACAAATTTATATAATTTTATTTAATTTGGTTGGATTGAAATTTAAATTTTAAATAAAAATAAAATAGTTAGAAAACTCGATAAAATCGGAAAATGGTTAAAAAAATTCTTCAAACAATTCTAAGAGTACCGCTCCTACGCCACCAAACTCCCCAAACGTTTCGAATATCTCTTCGCTAGTATTTTTTATAATTTTTTGAAAATTGCTAAAAATTACTATTTTAACCCCTTTTTTCCTGCTTTTCATACAAAAAGTAGCTTGAGATACAATTTTTAAAAAATCTTGCAAAAATACTAGCGAAGAGATTTTCGAAAATTTTTTTGCTCTCACTCTTAAATTGTTTGAAGAATTTTTTTGCTACCCAAAAATTGTTGAAAGTAGACTTTTATAAAAGTTTTAAAATTTCAATGGGTACTTTATGGGTTAAGGAAAGTTTTGTATCATTCAAACGGTTCCTAGGCCTCATCGTTTTGAATATGGTCGAATAATTTAACACTTTAAAATAAATTCAAAAACCGCTTTTTGTGGTTCCGGTTTTCATTGTCCGCCACTGTATATATTTTATTTTTTTAAACTGCTTCTAAAAAATATATATTTTTTTAGTAAATATCAACATTTTCACCTAATACCAATGTTTAAAAATTTAACATTAACATTTTATCATATTACTAAAAATATGTTTGAAATGTCAAAATATCTCGCTTTTCTATAATTTTTTCCATCTCAGTACATAACAAAAATAATACATAGATAATTCATCATTCACTTCTGTTACATTTCTACATGTGAACAGCTTAAAGTTTATCATTTTAGTTCATCACATATACGTCACATTACAGGGTAGCTGCGAGTCAATCATTTGATCATTTTTAGTTGGGCATTTTTTGTTGCCATCTTTTCGCATTATGGTGGAAAGTGCATGTGCATGTGACAACTTAATGGTTTCCGTTAGTTGAAAGCAAAAGCATCGAAAATTGCTGATGTCAAATTGTCGATAAGGATTAACTCTTCCTCTTCCGTCACATTTGTGTGTGTGCATTTCATATTAGCAGCTGTACATTTGATTTGGCTTTGACACTGACTGACTCATGACTCATGCCAATGACTCACTGGCCAATCCCTCCTCCCCTCACTCCCTCTTGACCTCTCCTCCATCCCACCCATTTGATTATTTTAGATTTGAAAATTACTCTCAAAGTCTGTGTATGTTCAATTTATTGAGCAAACACTTTAGGAAATGCAATGAAAAAGCTGAAGCCTGAAACCTGAATGCTTACGGCTGATGATTGACTTCAAAAACTATAGAAAGTGCTAAATGTTGACATTATAATTAATCACTCCACAAAATATACAGAAACATAAACGTTTGGAAATTTGGAAAAAAAATGTAATTATTATTTATTATTTTAAATTTCAAAATCAATCGAATTTAGATGACATATATTAGACGGTCTAACTAAATTCCAAGTGACATTCTTTCTCTTTATTCTCCTTAATCTCTTTCGCTGTTTGTCTTTCTCTAATCCTTACAATAAAAATTATTAACAAAAATCAGACTTTTTATTATATTTTATTCTTGTAAAAAACGTCCAAGTAACCAAAAGCTAAACAAATATCCAGCTTAGCTCTGAACAAACAAAAACATTATTATTTTTTAATTATTTTCAAAACTAGTCGGCATATTTATTTTGTAATAAATTCAGTATTTTACTAATATTAATTATTGTTACAAATATTTAAAAATAATTACAATTAATACGGCAAATCGCTTGCTGTCATTAGTGTTTTCAATATTGCATAACTATAACATATTTATTTTTATTTATTTATTTATTAAATGACATAATGGTATAGTTCTTTTTATATTTATTTATTTATTGAATGTCATTCAAGAGCAGTTGAACAAAACAATGTACTTTTAGAAATTAACAATTGAATTAAATTTTAAATAATAATAAATTATATATAAATTTAAATTCAAAAGTTAAAAATAAATTTAACAAATTTAGCAAATCTGCCATCTTTATGAAATTGTTTATGCTTTCAACAGGTTTGTTTTATGTCTTTGACAATTTTTTCTTTGTTTCACTCGCTTCGGCAATTGCAGTCAGAATCCCATTTGCCTCCCTGTCTATCCCTTTCTTTCTCTCTGTCTCCCTCTATGCTGCATGACATTGAAACATTACAATACACATATGAATCTGAGTGTGTGTGTGTGTGTGTGTGTGTAAGTGTGTGTGTGCGTATATCGATTTTCTCAGCATTCCGTCCGAGCTGCGGACTAAAGTCAAATGTCTGTGAATGTTTTTGTCACAAATGACTTTGCCGTTTTAATTGATGGCTGGCAATAAACCGAACGGGCGCCCAATTGTGCGTGTGTGTGCGTGTGTGTGTGTGCGTGTGTGTGTGTGCGTGTGTGTGCCCGCAGCTGTCGCAGAAAGTTTAAATGGAAAGCGTCAACGTCATACGCGAATCGTTAAAGGGGCTCTGAGAAATTGACACAGCGGGAGAAGAAGGAGAAGGAACAGGGAAGGGGGAGAGTAAAATTTTGAGACATTTTTGACAGCGACTAGGGGATGGGGAAACTGAGACAAACGCCTTTTCCAGCTTGGCGCGCTTGGTGGAACATTTCTTGTTTTATATTCCTAGAATTTGCGACAATTTCAACTTTTATTTGCACAGCATTGAGGCGAAATTGCAGGGGATGATGGGGAGTAAGAAGGAGTGAGAGGGGGAGGGGGAGAGGGGAAGTTGGCATGCGTGGGGCAGGAAGGAGTTTCTGTTTTAGCACCCATCCATCCCTTCACTTCACTTCTCTTCCTTTCGCGACGCATAAAAATTCTCCAATTACATTTATGATTTCATGCTGATTCTCTCATTGTTGTTGTTGTTATTTTGCTATGATTTTCCTGTTGTGTTATTGTGCTTGTTGTGTATGTGTATGTGTGTGTGTGTGTGTGCGTGTGAGCCTGTTTTTAATTTTATGCCACTTTTATTGCATTATTTACTGAGTGCGCAGAATTACAATGCCCTTTCCTTCAAAGGGTATTACAACTGTATCAAGAATGAAGCATACAAAAAATCATTTGATGCAAAAATCTAATCGCTAGAATCTTTTATAATTTTTTTGAAAATCACTCTTTTAGCCACCTTTTCCTCCTTTTCATACGAAACAGTAATTTTTAGCAATTTTCAAAAAATCATAAAAATACTAGCGATTTATTGTTTGAGACCGGGGTAAAAAAGTCTAAAAGGTAGACTTTGAGAAATATTCTAAATTTTCAATGGGTGCTTAATGGGTAAGGCAACTTTTGTATCAATCAAACGGAATTTAAATGACCTTTTTCATTGATACCAAAATGAACATGAAGTAAGTTAAAATTATGAATAGATTATAAATAGTATTATATCCTCAGAGCTGATATGAATGATTTATTCCAGGGACCGCAAATAATGATTATTGAAAATTTTTTACAAAAAAAAATCACATATATTTATGCAGGGGTGCCACTGGAATCGCTTTCGCTTGAATCTCACTTAAATTTCATACAAATTTAAGTCAAATTCAAGCGAAAGCAATTTCTGTGGCACCCCTGATAAAAAAATGATGATAATGATTAAATTTGAGCGAAAAATAAAACTCACAAATAATCATGAATTTTAGTTTTTTCGCTCAAAATAAAACTCACCTTAAATTCATGGCTATTTTGTATGATTTTCAATCATTATTTTTGCATATCCCTTTAAAAGAAATCCAGGGGACGTATAAAACACAAAAACAAATCTCTAAAATGATTACGTAATTTTTTTTTAAAGTGAGTTTTAATTTGAGAAAGAATTTATAAGTCACAAATAATTATTACTTGTGATTTGTACTTTATCGCTCAAGATTAATCATTATCATTGAAGAAAATTATTAAAAAATCTTTTAATGATCATTACTGTAATTTTTATAATAGAACTCATAATGATTGCGGTCCTTGATTTATTTTCCTTTAATGTGCTGCGCAGTTCTGCACACAATTATAAGAATCATAATTTATTTGATTAAATTATTCATATTTTATTTGTTTTTATGCGTTCAGTTTAAATTTAAATTTAATACAATTGTTCATTTAATATCTTGTTAAGTTTTTAATTTAATTTTAAATGTTAGTTGACATTAAATATATTTGTAGTGATGGGAATCGCAATAAAGAAATAATAATGATGATAATATTAATTAAATAAATAATAAAATTAAAATAGAGTGTTTAATCGTCGGTCTTGTGTTGACCTTGACATGTGCAGAATTTAACTGTGACATTGTTTTTTGCTTTTATTTCGTCCAGGAATGAAATGGAAATGGAGCCATTTGGCGAATTACTTGGAACGTGACTGGAACGCCATTTGGCGAACTTAGTTTAATTTGCCTAGTACATATATTAAGTCTTCTGCTGCTCTGCCTCAATTCGATTGCTGTCGCTGTCGCAACATTTTTCCATATCGCTCATACGCCATGTGGGCCGAGTGAAAATCATTGCCATTTGATTTTTGCAAGAGAATCAAGTGAGAGAAATGGAGAAGGAGGAGGAGAAGGAGGAGAATTGACATGGGACAGACATGTCGAGGAATTTGTTCGCCTATTTGGGCCCTGTGTTAATCCCTTTAATGGCCTATTAAACGTTTTTTACGGCCAACACTCTTGCCATTCTCATTGTTGTTGCTTTATGTGCAGCCTCGATTCTCTGCTGCTCTGCTTCTCTGCTTCTCTGATTCTCTGGGCCTGCTCTCGAGTTGAGTTTACGATAATCTCATCATTTGATGTTGCAGCACGTTTCACAGCGCACATTTTATGTGTTCTCTCGCATATTTGCATTCATAGAGAGAGGGAGAAAGAACAAACAGACAGAGAGAGAGAGAGAGAGACAGAGAGACAGAGAGACAGAGAGAGAGTTGTATGTCAGCTTCCAGCTGTGTTCGGTTCTCCACTGTGTTTGGCATTTCGAAAATTTGTCAACTGACGCTTGTAATGAATTGATTGTCACAGCGGGCGACAGGCAAATTTCAAATCTCAACAGTTTTTCCCTTCTTTTTTAGAAATTGATATGCCCAAGTGACTCTGTGTGTGTGAGTGTGTGTGTGTGTGCGTTGCTTTGATTGACATGTGAATAGGAAAAGCCGCAGCCACTTTCAGTTAGCCGGCCAATTAGTAGCGCTTTCTGCCTTTTGTGTTCGCTTAACAAAGCCAAGGCACAAAAGCCAAACAGCCAGTCCCCTAAAATACCCTGTCTTTCCGTCTTCCCCTCTTTCGCTTTCGCTTCCGCATTCCCTTTCCCTTACTCTCTTCATTTCTCTGCACAGAGCGAAAAATTCAGGTATTTTGTACTATAAACGCCGCATTTTGAACTTGATAACTCACTAAGACTGAAGTTACTAAAGCCTAGATTTCAATTTTGTTCAAATTTGAAGTACGAAATATTTTTCGATTTTCAAATATTAGAATTTACAAATATTGTAAATTTAATAACTTTAAAACGTACTTGATTTAGAAACAAATTTAAACTTGATTCAAGTCCATTTAGCTCTAGAGATGAGTACAAAAACATGTTAAAATATGAATAACTTACTTGATTTAAGCACACTACAGACTTGACTTAAATGTAAAAAAAAAATTCTTTAAATAAGTATTTTAATAGTAAGTGATGACTGATTACAGAAATTATTTTGTAAAATTTAGTGGCAGTCCAACTAATCCTCGCTGAAAGAGATAGAGCAATTAAAGTAGTTGATTTAAGATTTTACAAGCTTTTCTTGATTGAAATTGCGCTGTGATTATACAGGGTGGCCCACGAAAAAGTTGTGTTTTAAAATGGCTATAAATAAAAAACGAGTGGATTTTTTTCAAACATTTTTTTATTAAATAGCCCCAACATTGCGGAAGACCACTTCATTCACATGGCTGCTCCAGGAGGCCTTGGAGTAGGCCATCCGATCGACCCAATTTTTCAGCATATCTTCGACAGTATAGTCCTCAATGGCGACTTAATCCCGTGTTTTAGGTCGTCAATCGTCTCTTGTTGGTTGGCATAGCACTTATCCTTGACGGCAGCCCACAAAAATTAGTCGAGCTGTCAAAGTCGAAGCAATATGTAGTTCAAAAACCAACCACTAGACAGACCACCCTGTATTACGATCAAAAATATTGATATATATATAAATTTATCTTTAAATAAAAGTTTGGCATTCGGCATCCCAATTCTTCTTACCTAATAAGAAAAGCTATTTTAATAGTTTTAGAATAATTTATATATATAAAAGTTTTTCCTCACTAGAGGTTCTTTTAAAAGATTCACACTTAATTTTAGTGCGCCTTCTTTTCTCACAGTGTGTGGACAGCCAGAGACTTGGACTTGAATGTGAGTAAGTGTGAGTGAATGTGAGTGTGAATGCGAGTGTGTGTGAAGCGTGTCAGTCACGCAGTTTTTTAGACGGGCGTCGTTAATGCCAACGACCACAACGAGCACAGACAAGTCCGACATTTTGGCTCTGACTTTCACTCCGACTCTGACTATGGCCAACTCCTTTAAGGGGGGCGTGGCAGGCGGTGTGACTTTGTTGCGTGATTACGTTAATTGATGGGCATTTCCGTTGGAGCAAATGAAGCCACTCAATTAACACCTTTCACCTGGATAAAAGTCGCACGTCCGCAACAACAACAGCAACAACTATTCAACTAACACACACACACACACAACACACACACACAACTCACATCTACTAAGCTGGATTTAAATGTATTCAGTTACAGTTCTTTGTGTCTTTTGTTAGATTCAACAATTTAAGCTTTGTTTAAGTGACTTGGAATTTATAAATTTATTTAACATTAATTAAAGACAGGCAACAAAAGAGCATTTTGAATAAAAGAAAACAATAAGCTCTTAAGTTACCTAAAGTTGGCAATTTAATATTTTTGGAAACATATTTGCAATCTTAAGTTTACAAATAAAAAGTTGATTAGTTTGGTATCATTAAAAAAATCAATCAAAATTGAATTAAAGACGAAATTCAAAGAGTTTAACTTATATTTTTTCAAAACGAATGCTAAGTTTAATTTATAAATTTAAAAGTTTTAATTTAAATTTTTATAAATCATCTTCATAAAATTAAAAAATATTTATTCTTAAATGTTAATTATTTTTTGGACTTTTCTAGATATTTTAAAGAAATTTTACTCTTACTTGAGGCCTACTTTTGCAGTATATTTCAATACTAAAAGTTTTTCTCTCCGTCTCCCTCCCGCACTCCATGTGTACGTCTCTTTCGCACGCACTATTTGCGCTTTTGTCGTAAACTTAAGCGCACTTTGGCAAATTGGTTAATAGCAAAGAACAAAGAGAAACCGAAAATACCTTTTAACGAGAAACCAAAACATGAAACAAAACTTTGCACTTTTTACAAAGCGTTTTCAGTTTTTTTCTTTGCCTGTTGTCGCTGTTGCTGTTGCTGCTCTCAGTTTTGGCCAGGACACGGGACACGGGACACGGAACACGGGAGGCGTTTGCCTTTTTCCGATGTTAACAAAATTATAAAACTTGCTCGATTTTCTACCTGTCCCGCTCTGCAGGTGTAAAAAGTTGTGGCACGAACTTTTCCCAAGTGTTGCATTTAATTTTTCAATTAAAAAATGGTTTGCAGCAGCAAACGCTGCAGTTGCGGATGTGCCTCAATTTCAGCTGCAAGTCAGGCAGAAATTGCAGCAAAAATTAGTCGAAAATGAACTACAAAGCAGCGGAAGAGTCTATCAAAAGGCACACGGAGAGAGAGAGAAGGAGAAGGGGAAGAGGAAGAGGAAGGAAAACGAGGCCTAAAAAGAGATTACAGCAAGCCAATAAAGAGGGGCCAAAACAAACTGGTTTTGTCTGACAAAAGTCGTAATCACAACACAGTGAAATTGTTTTGGATGCCAGCCAGGAGTTCAGCTCAAAGGGAGTGGGAGGGGAGAAGGGGGAGGAAAGGGATGTACACTCAGAAAAAAATATGACATTTTAAAATTGAACTTAAGCTCTTGTGATCATGAAATTTGAAAATTGAATGTAAAACAATCTGTTTAAGTTTTGTTTTTCAATTTTGCGCCTTAGAATTCTCAACTGATTCAACGTAACATCAAATGGTATCGAATTTTGTTATTTGTCGCGATTCTTATGAAATTAAACTAGTAAATTTCATGATTGAAACGAACTTAGATGTCAGAATATTTGTTACCAGAAATAATTACAACATTTAAACTAGTATGATCCGATCATTTACAGACTTAAATTAAACCCAAAAAGTACTAAAAGTATTCTAGAAAAATCTTATTTAAAGATTTCCAAAGTTGCAATAATAATTATCAGAAATCAGTCAGCTTTTGGATCATTTGTACTTGAGTATTCTCTACTTAAATAAGAAAATCTTGATTATTTTTCTGAGTGTAGACTTCAGCTAGGCAATCTGAGAGTCCAGCTACCATATTCTTTTTTCCTCTGAGATAATTTCCTGTCATTATTTTGTGGTCTTCCGCAGTCGAACGTAAAAATGGCGACTCAAAGGTTTATTTCCAGCAAAACCAAACAAACAGAAGGACGGATGGACGGACGGACAGACAGATTGCAACTTTATGCTGGATAAAGAGGGGAATAAGCTGCAGAAAAGGGAAGGGGAAAAGGGAGGGGAGGAGAGTCAGTTGGTCAGGCAGTTCAAAAAATTGACTGCATTGCCCACGGGTCAACAAATAAATTGGCTGTCTGCTTGAACAGAGCGAGAGAGCTGTATAAAGAAGAGAGAGAGAGAGAGAGAGAGAGAGAGAGAGAGAGAGAGATGAACGAAAGCAATGTTGATTTTTGAGGTCATCGCTGATATTGCGGATGTGAATCCTTTTTGATTGCATTGGCCCAGCACTCAAATTGCCAACTGCCAGCTGACAGTTGCCACTGGCGGCAACAACAACAGCAACAGCAACAACAACAGCAACAACAACAGCAATGGGAACAACAACAACTATGGCGTATTAATTGTGGTTTTGCCAGTCGAAAATTGGCATTTTAAGTGCGGCTTGGTGTCATTTCCACTGCAGTTAAACCATTAAAAAGTCTTTGTGTCAAATATTTATTACAAATGCCCACACACGGACAGACAGACAGACGGACAGGACAGACGGACAGCAAGTAGTGGGACTATTGACAATGCACACCTCTTGAATCTCACATAAAACATAAAACCAAGCATATTCTGATTACTCCAAATGATGAACAAAATCATACCCTACACGCGAGAATTCAAAAGTAATCGACATTATTTTATTATCTACATTTTATTTAACTATTTGAGTCAAAACAAAGTTATATGATGATCAGAAACTAAATAAATCAGAAACTATTTTATTTTAAGTTTTTTAATCATCACATTAACATCCATAACAATTTTTTTTGGAGCATTACAAATTTAAGCCGGGTATCCACCACCGCGGAAAATAAAAATTTCTACCAAACTTCATATAAAAAAAACTGAGGCAGAAACTTTTCGTATTCGATTTCGGTGCTTGAGTATCCAGCAACTTGAACGAAATCCACAAATAAATATCGATTAATGGCCTATCGACAGCGTTTGTGGAACGAGAGAACAGCTGATGCACAGCTCAGGAATATATTGCCGACAATTATTTCGCTAGTGTCGATTGAAATAATGGAAGAAAAAATTGTGCGCAAAACCAAAAAGAGAGATGAAACTGTTTTTGCAACAATATATGCCGCCACCAACACAATCACTTCATTGTCAGGGTTCATTTTATTACTTTTTTTTAAATTAGTTGAACTTTCAAAATTGGCGCAGTTACAAAACACAGCTGATTCGACAGAGTGACCATGCACGTTTTAGGTACATCGTCACACGTTTTACGTATTTGGGCACACTGTTTTGTTTATGTTCCACGCACACGAAATAAATAGCAAATTCCTAACATAAAAATTTCGCAGTGCTGGAGACAGGCCTTTAACCATTATTCCTCAATGATAAATCCGGATCAGGAAGAAACTGCGCCAAAGCCTCTCTCTATCTATTTCAAAGAAAGGACATTTTATGTTTTTAGACGTAATTCTGATTTTTACCACAATTTGCTTTTTACATAATGAGTACAGGGTCTCTTACAGTCGGGTGCACTCCACCATAGGCCTCTCTACTAACCTTAAATACTCGAATCCTTGATTTCAACACCATTATACACTATTTTCCCAGTTCAATGGGCGCTATTTTTGGTCTGCTTGTATCAAAGCTTTGAAATACAGTCGAACTTCCCTAACTCGAATCACCATTATCCACGAAAAAAGTTCGAGTTAGGGAGACTTCGAGTTAGGGAAGTAGAATTGTATGAAATTTGCCTAGTATTGCCACTCGATTTTGTTCGAGTTAGAGAGACTTCGAGTTAGGGAAGTTCGAGTTAGGGAAGTTCGACTGTAGTTTAAATTTTTGAATGTAAATCTTTCCCAATCCAAAAACTAGAAACGTTTGCTCTACGACTTTTTCGAAAAATCGCTAATTTAGCAGGAAGTCGCTAAAACCCGCTAAAATTTACACTCTTTTAGTATTCAAACGATACAAGCTACAAATATGTTCTATATGTCGTTGAAAAGGTATTTTGAAGGGCTTTACATACATCTAAGCATCTTTTTTTAAAGTACACAGGTAAAAAACTACAGGTGAAGCTGTGTTTTTTATTTACCATTTTGGCGATTTTAGAGAAAACGAGTCCAACGATTTTTATTAATTTTTTAAATGTTGTAGTATGTTAAATTTTGCGTCAAATCTTTTTATTTTAATTATCTATATGGTGCATTTAATATTGCTCGTTACAAAATTTGGACATCAGAAATTTTGGGACATGTAAATGTTTTCGTCACTAGACTTTTACCTCGTAAAAAGTAAAGATCTTCTGCCTGTCGCATGCAGCATCAAGGATCAAATATTGTGTGCAATTTGACAATAACTGTCGACTCAAGTGCTTAGTTGACTAAAGCAAAGAAGCTTTGCTGTTTATATGGATTATTGAGTTGAACTCGCTGCACAGTTGGAATGATACATATACCCCTTGATATGAATCACTCACATGGAGATAGACATAGAGATAGAAAGAGAAAGAGAGATAGAGATAGAGACACTCACGGGGATTCATTGTCGAAAATTTCACGAATTGAGCTGTCATGCAAATGTGGCATTTTCTGTTTTTGAAGTTGACAGCGCCAAAATTGCTGCATACATCGCATTGTCGAAAGATGGCCAGAGAGAGGGCTAAAGGGGATTCTGAGGGGGGGGCAAAGAGGCTTCGGATTTTGTAGATTGATTTGCTCGTTGCTGTTGCTGTTTTTTGGGAGGGGAATGCGGATGTCAGTTCGATCAATCATGGACATCTGACAGTCGCTTCAACGTCACGGAGACTCCCCATGTGAGCATTGAGTTAGAGTATACACACACACACACACACACACACACATATATATATTCTCAGCGTGTATTGTTTACACTTAATACGCTAATAACTCAACTGGGCCACAGTCAACAGCTGAAGGCAAATGGCAAAAGTTTTATTGAAAGTACCGCACAATTTGTTTGCTTGCTTTTTTATTTAAATTATCATACAATTTTCAAAAAGTTGAGCTCGTTTCCCTCTCTTTCTCTCCCTCTCTCTCTCTGTCTCTCTCTAACGACGGGTGGTCTTTTCTTCATCTTCTCCCTTTTGGACCCTCTGTCATCTACCTTCTACCTTCCAACTTCCATCGTTTGCCTTGTGCCTTCTGCTTCTGTCTTGGCATTTTGACTTTTGGCTTTGGCTTTTATTGTTCGGTGCGGGGCCATTTTGAATTACATTTGTGTAATTTTGCGGAAACGAAACTTTTTTATTTGCTAATTTTGTTAAATTAGAGCACGAAATGAAAGAGAATCCCAAATGACTTCATATTAAATGCGCCCCAAAAACAACATTCAGTTGCCTGCGGCAAAAATAATTACACGGCCACATGTAATTTGCAATTCTTTTTAGTTAGCCAAGAACAAAGTGCATTCAAGTGCTACACGACGTAATGGAAATTGGGAAAAGCTCCGCCCCTAAATGGAGTGTGCTTTGAGTCGAAGATTCAACTTGACTTAAGTAATTATCATTCGTATTATTTAATTCCTGTGACTTGGTTTTATATTCATATGTTTTTCACACTTAATCGCTTTTCTCGCATATTTTGTGAATGTTTGATATGGAACAGTCCTTCAATTTGGCTGCCTTCTTATTAATCTCATTATTTATTCAAGAAAAATCAAATTCCGTGGCCATCATAAATTTTGCATTTATTTAAAAATAAAATTATAATAACTAAGCAAACATTTAGTTCAAATAAACTCAATTTTATTTGCAAATAGTGACTTTTATTTTGTTTTTAAGATTTAAGATTTTTAATGTTTTTCAATATTTTAACTTGAATGCAGATTAAATATAGAGGCCAAGAAATGAATAAAAGGAGATTCCTTTAAAGTTCGTTCCTCTTTAAAGTTCGGATCAGTTTTGGCAAAGTTACGAAAGTTGAAAATTGGTTTGGTTTTTAACGTATCAACTTTACAGTCCTAAATTGTTTGTTTTTTTTTGCCACAATCATGTAAAAGTGTTTTTAGAAAATTATTTGAAATTAAAGAGATAAAGAAGTAGAGCTCAAAGGGCTTTCAAAGTTGTTTAAATCATGCCTCTAAAATAATGATTAGTTATCATAATCATTAGTAATTAGATTGTTTTTGTTTAAAAGTCGTAATGATTACGATTAAAAAAAATCAAAAATAATCTAAAATTATTACAATTATTCAAAAATAGTCAGATAAAATAAAAAATAATCAGATATAATCTATTTGAGTAGTCGGATTATTTTTGATTTTTTCTGATTATTTCCGATTATTTTTGATTATTTCTGATTATTTATGACGATTTAGTGAAAAACAAATTATTTTAAATTTGCACAATCAAAGTAGCCAAAATAATCAGAATAATCCGAAATAATCAGAAAGATTATTTTTAATTTTTTCTGATTATTTTTGAATAATTTGAATAATTTTAGATTATTTTTAATTTTTTGTAATCGTAATCAATATATTATATAATCACAATTTTTTCAACAGTGAACTTATATAGTCACTACGATTATTTCCAAAAATCATCTAATTGATTAGTAATTCTAATCGAAATTAAACAGGCATGGTTTAAATGGATTAATTTGTTGCTCGAAACATTTTAATATTCCACAAAAATTATAACTGCTAGAACTGCAGTATCTCTAAGTAATTTATTCGAACTGGCAGACAGTCATATATAGTAGTATAGTAGTTGTCGATTTTGTGCAATCAACTGTCAGCTTTCAGTCCGAAATTCATCTACTTAACATACTTACTTGGAATACTTAGATACATGCGGTCAGCGCATAAGCGGATTAATCTAATGGCAAGGAACAGAGCGCACTCTTCTTCTTTATGCGGTTTTCTATCGGCGCTACACATACGCATAAATTGTCCGTCCGAGGCGCATTAAGCCAATGTGGTCGGGCCTTAATTGCAATTAACTAAATACGCACAAAAG
Organism: Drosophila recens; assembly: GCA_037043495.1. Taxonomy (NCBI): domain Eukaryota; kingdom Metazoa; phylum Arthropoda; class Insecta; order Diptera; family Drosophilidae; genus Drosophila; species Drosophila recens. The sequence continues at coordinate 4,118 of JBAMBJ010001813.1, read as the reverse complement.
TGTATTTGGCGGGGCCAAATGAATATGCATTCCATTAAATCAACATTAATTTATATAATGTATTGTGCTCTGTCTATTGTTATATGTTGTTTTTTGTTTCTCATACCCTGGTTTTATACCCTGTAAAATAAATGTGAAACCATTAATAGGATTATCAAAAATATCTTTTTTAAATGCCATACTTGCAACTTTGATCGAAATATCGCATTTTTAGGTTTATTTTGAAATTTATTTGATATAAATTCCATTTTTCAATTTAACAGCTAGTTAAATTACAGGGTATCCGTAGAGTCGCATACTAATTATCGACTCAGTGCTAATTGTATTCTTTTTTCGTTCGATTTCGTTTTGGGCGGCTTTTAGTTGTGCGTAAATTGTAATAAACACATGTAGGCCAACTAATACATTGGCATGTGGTGTGGCACTCGAATAATTGATATTGATGGTTGTAATCCCACTTAATCCCTAATTACAAACAAATGAATACATCGACATGTGCGTGTGGGACTCGAATGAGACACCCAACTGGATTCAGATTCATTTATAATACACTAATAGACCACACCGTACATAAATCATTATTCGCATTTAAAAGTATTCCATTTCCGAGCTGGAACTATATATAACCCATATTAGATCTAACTTTTTGTAAATAGATTATTTAAATTGAAGTTTCATTCGAAAGTAATTTGCTAATTAGTTAGATTGCGAACCGAGTGTATTCAAACTCACATTCATTCTCGTGTGAGTTAATCACGATGCCGTCTATCCATTAATTAGTCTTTGGCATTGGCATCTCCTCTAATTGAACAAACATTCCACTCTGAATAATTTAATACGGCTGAGCGCTCAAATTAAAACGACACTTCGCAGGGGAAATCCCTCGGAAATTTACTAAATATTGTACATAATCTGTTGGGTCACAAAATCTCTACTGAATGTACTATAGACCTTTATGTAGAAGATATAACTATTTTTCGGAAGGTTGAAAATATGTACTTATAATATCCCTTAAATTTAAAATGAAGTTATAAAAATTGTTGCATACTTTTAGGATCATGTCCATAAACTTAAAACAGTCATAACTATCGTTATAATTATGCAGTATTAATGCGATTAAGTACGATAGTTGATTGATTCTACTCATCTTGATTTTGGTGGGGTTCAAAGTCGTTTATATTTAGAAATCTGAGAGAAAGGTAGACAGAGTTGTTGTAAAAAATAACAGAATAATTATATAAACAATAAGATATTTAAAAAAAAAAAATGACAGAGCAATGGGAGAATGTCAAATTTATCACTGCGGACGGCAGTCCGCGCTAGTGACGAAAGCAGCACGAAGGGTGCGAAGGCGACTACATATATACACAGGAAGAATGGAAAATTTGCTATGACTGTCCGATCAGGTCGAGTTATATACCGATCGAAAGGTATCAATTTACCTTACAAATGTGCATACTAAGACTTTTGAAAACTCACCTGGTTCGTGAGATAAACAGGTGTAAGTGGAAGGGGCAAAATTTAAATGATTGGAGCTAGTGGGGCCGTTGGAGCCTTTTGGTCAACATTTTTAATTTTTAATATTTCTCATAAAAATACGCGTCGAATGACACCTCAATCATCAAAATCCGACTACTGGCTCAAAAGATAAATTATTTTGAAATTTTTGGTGCCCTTCTCAAAACGAGATGAAAAGTCAGTCTGTCTGTTTGTTTGTTTGTTTGTTTGTATAGATCAAATCGTTGTTTTAGCTTAAAAGTTTGAATGAGGACTTGTTCCCGCTCAAAAATCTAGAAACGTTTGTTCTACGACTTTTTCGAAAAATCGCTAGTTTATCGGAAATCGCTAAAAACCGCATAGAAACCCTCATAGCATCCAAACGACAGAAGCTACAGATGCGATCTATATGTCGTTGAAAAGGTATTTCGAAGAGCTCTTAGACATACCTTAAAGTTTTTTTTAATTATAAGGGTAAACAGTTACAGGTTAAATAAGGTATTTTTTCCCACATTTTGACAATTTAAGAAAAATCTACACATGAGATCACTTTAAAATATGTTATATGTTATAGGCAATTTGATTCCGCGTTTTTTGACATATAACACGTATCTGTCAAAATTCGTTTGGACAAGATATTACCTATTAACTGAATATACCTTTTACCTTTACACTACTGCATGTACATATGCAGTATGTACACTGCTTGCAGCGTAATGCGGAAATAAACTGCTTGCAAGTGGGGAATTCTTTTTGCGGCAGATAAATCATTTTATAATCAAAAATATAAAATCGTTTGTTCTACTTTTTCGAAAAATCGCTAGTTTAGCGGGAAATCGCTAAAAACCGCTAAAATTTAAGCCCCCATAGCATCCAAATGATAGAAGCTACAGATGCGATCTATATGTCGTTGAAAAGGTATTTCGAAGAGCTCTTAGACATACCTTAAAAGTTTTTTTTAATTATAAGGGTAAACAGTTACAGGTTAAATAAGGTATTTTTTCCCACATTTTGACAATTTAAGAAAAATCTACACAACAAATCACATCAAATATTGCAATTTTAAAATTTCTGATGTCTTATTCAAAAATTTCTGATATCCCACAAAAAAACCTCTTTACGAGGTAAAAGTCTAGTGACGAAAACATTTTCATGCCCCAAAATTTCTGATATCCAATTTTGTGACGAATAATATTAAGTTTTACACATAAATTATTTTAAACAAAATTTTTGCATTCGGCACTGCGCAAAACAGTGAGTTTTATTTAGTATTAGAATTGAAACATTTTAGCGCAATGTGCCGGGTGCCAAAATTTTGTTTAAAATAATTTATGTGTAAAACTTAATATTATTCGTCACAAAATTGGATATCAGAAATTTTGGGGCATGAAAATGTTTTCGTCACTAGACTTTTACCTCGTAAAGAGGTTTTTTTTTGATATTAGTGTCATTCGAATTTTTTAGAATAAACTATTTTCTTCCTATATAAGTTTCTCCAATAAAAAAATAGATAGTTTAATTTTAATTTTTAAAAGTACTCCGTAAATAGAAACTTTAAAAATTTTCCAAAATTTTATGAAATCTTAAAAATATATTGAAGTTCTTTTAATTTTTTGAGTAGTATCTGTAGATCAAATATAAGTCTTAAGAATGTTATATTTAAAAATAGAAAACCTCTCCTCATACAAAAACCTGTACTTTTAGCATTAAAATTTTATTTATTTAAAATAAGAGTTAAAGAGTGAAATTCTTATACATCTACTTTAGTCTAAACAAAATTTGCCTAACAATTTTTATTTTTTTATTTTTAGTGACTGCTTCTCTGACTCTTCCAAATCCCAGACATAACATTATTATGAGTTGAGTTTCAGCCATTACGAGTATTTCTCAATTCCGGAACACATTTGGCCCCATTTGTAGCCACCATTAAGAGCATTGTTGGCTCGAATGTCCAGCGATCTTGTAAAGCTAAACGTAATTACACTGTTTAAATCACTGAAAAAGATTCAGAGAGGTGTTACACCCATTGATGTTGGCCCCAAGGCGAGGAGACCCTACAACAAGGTTCTTCACAGCCACAGCAGCTCAACTTGTAAGACCGTCAGCAAAACCGTCAATAGCAATTGCTGTTATGACCTTTTGTAGTTATGGCTAAAAGGCAGCGAGCAGCTGTTTTTCCCGCCACACAACTGACCTTAGCAAATGTTGAAAGCCAAGACTGATGCTATTAATAACTGGCCAACGGATTTTTGCACACTGTGCACTATGGTAAAAAGGCCTCAATTTTGCGCAAAAACTTTAAATCTAAAGCTAGAGTCTTGAAATTTGGCATGCATATTAGTTAGACTAATTTACAATTTTGCATTTTTTTATTTTGGATTTGGACCACGCCTTAACCGCTCCCTACCCATTACATAATGAGAAAAAAGTGTAATACTATATTTATACAAAATCTAAGTCAGTGGGAAAGGCTAAAGTCGAACTCCCGACTAAGGTATACCCGTTACTTATTTAATTAAATTTAAAATATTTTTTATTGCATGCTTTTAGGCATTTACATTGCTTGAAACTTAAAACAGCCATTACAACCTTTCTATTTGAACGATCTTATTGCGATTAAG
>JBAMBJ010001812.1:0-26861 GCA_037043495.1 Drosophila recens | reverse complement strand
CACTGGCGAGACCAAAATAAATTTACTTAATCTTGTGGCGAAACCCCAAAAAAAACGACGATACTCTACAGTAGATAAGCAGTGTATGACAAATAAACATTTCAGAATTCAATTCTATTCTACAAGTCAAAGTTGGAGTCAGTCAGTCTTCAAATCAATTCCCCAAGGATCGGTCACGAAATGTTGCCAAAAATAATCTGTATAATCACTGTGGTAAATTTATTATCAACGTTGTCAGAAACCATTCAAATATCCGAACGTAATGAGACGAATTTAATTCTGTTGATGGACTCTCAACTAAACGAATTGAGGTAAGTTTCGAATTATCGAAAAATTTCGCAAACTAATCGATTTCTTAGAGCGGAGCAGCAACGACAAAAGAAAGATGATCTGGAATTGCAAACAAATATGCAATCTATTAGAGCGGAACAGGATCGTCAGGGAAAGTTGATTGAAGGACTTCTCAAGGCAGTGGACAGCGGGGATCGTCAAGAAAAACTGATAACCGATATTCAACTTCTCAAAACGGAGCAGGAACGACTGGGAAGGTTGATAGATGGACTTCTCAATCCTCGCAACTGTACTGGGGCCAAAACTAATGGGATTTATGACTTACTTCTGCCGAAATTTAGTAGTCAACCCTTTAAAGTTGCCTGCGATGCGGAAACTCTCGCAGGCGGATGGACGATAATTTTAAGGAGATTGGATGGAAGTGTCGACTTCTATCGCAGCTGGACTGAGTATAAAAATGGATTTGGAGATCTGAGTGGCGAGTTCATCTTGGGCTTGGACAAAGTACACGCAATAACTGCTGAGAGGCGACAGGAGCTGCTCGTGGTTGTCGAGGACTTCGAGGGGAATCAGAGATGGGAGATGTACGATGACTTTGCCATCGGCAACGAGAATCAACAATATGAACTGTACACGCTGGGCACGGCCCGTGGAACAGCTGGTGATTCCCTCTACTGGCACCGCGGCATGAAGTTCACCACATTCGATCGGGACAACGATCGCTGGAAGGAGGAAAACTGTGCCGTGCGTCTCACTGGCGCCTGGTGGTATGGATACTGTCATGCCAGGTACAAAGAATGTTCATTGTTTTCATTTTAAATGTGTTTCTAACCACCTTTTATTCTTACAGCCACTTGGCGGGCAAATACAATGACAGCACTTGGGGCACTGGCGTCGTGTGGAGCCAATTCCGGGGCTACGAGTACTCCCTCAAGAGAGCCGTCATGATGGTACGACCCAGAAGGGAGCCCGTCATCGTCCAACTTTTGGCAAATTATTTAAGTCCTTAATTTTAATTGCCCGTTTTAGCCATTGATCTTTATTATAATATAAACAAAAATGTTCGCGATTGTCCATTGTCCATCTTTTTCTAACTCTCTTATTATTTTCTCTACAACATTGGTGTCCAAAGTGCCAAAAGCCAATTCCATAAGAAAGGAACTTATCAGGGATGCCACAGAAATCGCAAGCGAAATAGAATTTTAGCAATTTCACCAACCTTTTCGAACTAGGCTGCTAAGGGTTGACACCTTCTCAGATTAAATTACCCAAGGGTTTGTTTAGCAACTTTTTAAGTTTATCATTGCAGAACCATAAGTTTTTTATTTTATTCTTATTTAATTTATATTATTTAATTTATTTATATAATATTTGATTTTACTTAAAAGTAACTCTTCGTGAAAACTGTTTTCACAAATTGCACAATAAGTTAAAGGTTTTTTTTTCGGTAAAACTTGATTTACTTCAAAGGACCTTTTTTTTAATGCTTAATTTAAAGAAAACTGAAGTGGTTCCATACATTTTTTTTAAATACCTTATTTCGAATTCTGACTAAAAAATGTGGCATCGCTGACCTTGACTTCAAAAATTTAAATCGGACTAGGTGGCAGCATCGGACGCCAGCGGATTTAGCATTAGTTTATTTCGCGTAAAATTATTCTGCGAATTTACCTGTGGCACAGCGAAATGAAATTGAGGTGAAATTCAAGCGAAAGCGATTTCTGTGGCATCCCTGTATAATTCTGCCAGCGTCGCGTCGCAGCCGACACACTTGTGCAGAGAGCGAGAATACATGTGTTCTATAAATAGCACGCTCGGCGGCTTGAGTTCTCGCGACGCGAGTGCTCGGCTTCTTGTTCTCACACAAAGCATCTGATCGGCTGATGCTTTCTGATGTCAGTCGCTGAGCTGCGTTCAATGGGGAGAGACCGAACAGCGCTAGACTTTTGTCATACACTGCAACTAATGCTTTGCTTTCTTTACGTCGCCAACTCTAAAGATGCGACAGCTAAAATATTCGTTCAAGTTATTTTTTCAGTGTAAAGCAGAAAAACGTCTCGTTAACTTCGTGTTTCGTGATTGTGTTAGTTTGGACACCACTGCTCTTTAACCATGTCTTTAATTTTCCCTTAGTTTTATACTTTTTCACTCTTTAACTTCGGAAGCTTCTAACTTAATCTTCAGTTCATAATTTAGTTAAATTTAGAATTTAATTGTTATTAAATTCAATGAATTTCACTACTATTTTATAAATGCTCAATTCTTTATTAAAAAATTCCCAAGAATTCTAAAATTAAATTGACAGCCACCTGTGAATTCCACGCTCATTTCAGCCGCGGTTCGCAACGCTCTCAATCCTCACTGGGAAATGATCGCTGCCAAGCAGATTGGGCTGAGTCGTGGCTTGCAGGGATCCGCCTTGGGCAGCACGAGGACCTCCGTAGACGCCATAGTCGATGACTCTGCCCGTGGCCGGCTTGGTCGCCTGGAGGGGGGCAACGACGGCATTGGAGCAACCTGGAGCAGCAGCTGGGACAACTATTTGGCTGGGCTGGGCATTGAAGTCGCCCATTAGAATCCATCGACGCTGAAGACATTTGCTGGCCATGAACGAGGAGACCTTGGCAATACTGGAATTGATCTCATTGGACCGCTCTCGAGGATCCGTGTGGGCCGAGAAGACGAAGTAGCCGGGAATGCGAATGCCCAGAATGGGTCTGTTCACATCCACGCGATTTACGTCACTGGAGTCCGGCGGAAAGACATAGACTCGCTCAGCCCGAGTCTTGGATATTATGGCCATGTTCTGCTTGGATGTATCGCGACCTGGAGTCGCCAAGGCATCCGCATCCAGTTGTCGATCATAGTAGTACATATAATAGGTCTGGCCTCCATAGTTAAGTCTGTATGCGGTCACACCTCCGGCGTACTCCGTCTCCGTAATCCGTCCACGCTGATCAATGTCCACTATGTAAATGATCGCGTTCTCCTCGACCAGCTGAAAGGGCAACGGCGATCGGGACGTGGCTCGCAGGGAACCCGCTTCCTGGATGGCCAGCACATCGACTTGGCCCAGAAAGGTGGCCACATTGTTCCAGCGGGCTCCATTCGTGTTCACTACACTGAAAAAAAATTCAAATTAAAAATTTTTTAATTAAAATTTTTTTTTAATAATTTTTATGAAATCTGAGTTCACTTAGCATTATAATTACTTTTTTCGAAAAAGTTAATTTTAAAAATTTAAAAATTTAAAAAACTAAAAAAATTTAACATTTTATAAATTTTTTTAAAATTCTAAAATATACTTTAAATTTTTATATGTTGAATTTTTCTGAAATGCTAGAAAACTTTAAGTCCTAAGAAAAATTTCAAGAATTTTGAAAAATGTTAAAAAAATATAAAAACAGTTTTGAAAAAGAATTTTAGCATTTTGTAAAATTGCTTCAAAATTCTTGAAATTTTTATTAACGTGTTTTAAAGTTTTGCCATTTTATTCGCGTAATGTGTTTACTTACAAAATTATAATAAACACATATGTACAGCTGCGGTCAAAAAAATAGTAGTGCCTGCAATGAACTTACAACAGCTCAAAATTTAAAGGTTTTTAATTTATCCAAATTTTTTATTTCATTTTTTTAAGATATGTTATTATATTGTAAATCCATCTGAGAAATCAAAGATAGTGAACGGTTATTATTTTTCGACTTAGCAATTTTTTTTCTTGTAATAGTCTGAAAAATGGGCGGTCAAAATAATAGTAGTGAATACATTAAAAGTGGAAAAAAAGGATATTAAGCAGGAAAGGTACTTGATTTGATATTTATAATTGTAATTTGATAATTTTCTATAAATTTTATAAACAATTTTTTGCTTAGAGTTGTTACAATGGGGCGTGGCAAGCATTGCACTCCAGAAAAGCGTGCTCATATTAAAAAATTTATTTCTAAAGGATAACGTTTAAGGAAGTGGAAAAATTTGATTAGATGATTGCCAACCATAATCAGAAACGCCATTTAGTAGTCGCCAAAATAAGATAAAGGAGGAAGAACTCGATCCATGTCCAAAAGTCTAGTGACAAAAGTAATGAGGTATTTGAAACGCGACCCTTTTGTTCCTGCAGCATTTATAATAAAGAACTTTGGTATGGACCAAAGTGTGTAAAACATTCTTAGATGTTTGCGGAATAATAATCTGGCAGAAAGAATCCCGGGAAAAATTCCGTTATTAAAAAAAAATACCTGCCCAAAAGTTATTTCGGTTTGCTAAGGAACATCTGAATTGGCCCTTGAGAAATGAGGAAACTTCTAATGGTTGGATGTGTCCAAAATTATTTTATTTGGTGGTCGAGGATCTCGATAACATATAAGGTATCCATAAAAATCCGAATATCAGCCCAGATTCCCCTGCAGGACCGTCAAACATGGTGGTTCGAGAATAATAATCTGGGCGCATTTTCACATTACGGGGTCGAACCCATATATTAGATCAAAACCATAATGGATAGGCACGAGCATGTGAAAATTCTGCAGGACATTATGCTACCGTATTTTTCAGATGATATGCCGATAATTTGGAGGTTCCAACAGGACATAGACCCAAAGCATATCAGCAAATCTTCGAAAGAATGGTTCGCATAGAAAAAAGTTAATGTAGTGGAGTGGTCACCACGGTCCCCCGATCTGAATCACATTGAAAATTTGTGGTCCGATATGAAGAAGGATATTGCCAAGCATCAACCAACAAATAATATTCATCTTTGGAAGATCGCTAGGAGCGCCTGGAGCTCAATACAAACAGAACGATGTAAAAGCCATGATCCGTCGTTGTAAGGCGGTAATTCGAGATAAAGGCTTCACAACAAATTATTAAATTTGTTAATTATTAAGTGCATTTCACATATCTAACCTTTTAAATAAAAAAAATCGGTTTTGGATCGTTTTCATCATTAAAATATTTGAATATGTTCATCACTACTATTATTTTGACCGCCCATTTTTCAGGCTATTGCAAGAAAAAATTCCTAAGTCGAAAAATAATAACTATTCACTATCTTTGATTTCTCATATAGATTAACAATATATTATCGTATCTTAAAAAAATTATATAAAAAATTTGGATAAATGAAAAGTCATTAAATTTTGAGTTTATGTAAATTCATTGCACGCACTACTATTTTTTTGACCGCAACTGTACATACATACTTAAAAAACTCATGCTAACATCAAGAATCTTAAACTTTAATTTAAGAATGACTTTTTTTTCAGTGTAGCAATACTCACCGTTTCCAAGTGACTTTCAGCTTGATCTCTTCGAGACGGCGATTCAGATTGAACTGTTATCAACACTGAGTTCTTGTCAATTTAAAGACTCTTCAGACTTGTTATTTCATAATGTAGAATGTGTGATTAATCTGTCGTATCTGGGAAATTTCCCAAATTCCTAGAAAACATAGCTATGAAATGCACAACAATTTAAAATTCAAGGTTTCGGTAGTTGATAATCTTTAACATTGGAATTTTTTATACCATAAATTGTGCTGAATAAACTAATGAAATCGACGATTATCTGTGTTTTTAGAAAAACATGAAATTCTTTATTTAAAATGTGTATAATTTTTTTTACCTTAATTCGATTTGAATTTCAACCACGATTATTGGCATTTCTTGGTAGAATTTCAACTGGCAAATGATCACTGCCGGTGACATTGATTAGAGTATTAGCTTCGAGGGAGTTTTTCCAGTTGATTGGACCTCCGTAGACTCCAAAGTCGATAATTCGACCGCTTCTCGGCCTGGTTGCCACAGCAGGGAACACTCTCTGATGGAAGCAGTACTGAGTATCTGGTGGCAGTTGAACACTTCCAGGTAATACATTGAAATCACCCATAAGAATCCACTTAGTCTGATGACACTCTTGAGCCATATACCGAGAAACTTTTGAAATGCCATTATTAATTTCAGTCCTTGCGCGTTTGGGATCCGTGTGTGTCGTGAAGATCATATAATTAATAAGGCGAATACCGAGAATTGGTCTATTAATAAACAAACGACGATCAGAAGAATCTGGTGCTATTATATAGACTGTGTCTGCTCTCTCGTTAGATATTATTGCCATGTTATACTTTGGAAGGTTCTTGTTAACATTCAACCCTGTACGCGTATTAACTCTTTGATCAAAGTAGTACAAGTAATAAGTTTGGCGATTAACTGTGAACTTATATGACTGTACATCTGCAAGGCCAGGATCTTCCCTTATCTGGTTGCTATCGATACCCACTAGAATATTGTTCGGTGTATCGATAACAAGTCGGTATGGGAAATTTGAGAGAGCACCACTTTCTTGGATGGCCAGTACATCGTAATGACCTAGAAAGTTCACCACAGATCCCCATGTATCGCCTTCTGTATTCCAGGTTAAAAAGGTTTTATCCTGACCGGATGCCTTGGCTACGAGGAAGCCAAACAGCAGAAGAAGACATGTTTGCATCTGAAATAATTTTATTTCTTTTAGAATATTTTAGTTGCCAACAGTTTTTTTCATACTTACAGTTCCCATGAGTTCGCTTATTCCGCTTCGATTAAGGTCTCAAATAAGACTAAAATGTACAAAAAATCTAATCACCACGAAAACTTTTTGTTTATGAAATCTGTTCATTAAATTAATTAAAAATGTATATTTCTGTTCTTATCGCAGGTTCAAAATGTCAAAAGACACATGACATCAAGCAGCTAAAATAATTATAAAATATTTGTAGATTTTAATAAAATAATTTAAGCAAGCGGAACAGTCAAGTGCACTCGACAGTAGTATACCCTGGGGCTAGGAATGCCTTACTAATCCTTAATTATCTTCCTATCATTTCTGGGGCAGCTAAATACATATATAATACTTATAAATGAGTGATTTGAGCTTATGTGCACGACATCAGTAAATTTTAAAAGTTTATAAAAATTAAAAGTAATAAAATAAACGGAAAAATTGCTTGTCCGAACCAGGAATCGAACCCACGACCAATGCACTATGGGGTATTTTACCGAAAATGTGTCATTTATTAATAACTCGTTAACTAAGCAAGATATTTTGATGCAGTTTTTTTTCTTATGTTATACAAACCATTAGAAATTTTTTGAAAAAGTGGGCGTGGCACAATTTCCGCCCACTTATTTTTTTTTAAATTTTTTTTTATTGGTAGCCAGTAAGTTTATGATTTGCATTGCAACTAGTAAGCTTTGGCCTTATATATTATTATCAACATAAAAACAACGTATTTGTTGGACATAGAAAGTTGTAAGCCCTCTTACACAGCTGCGAGCATAAAATTAAAAAAAAAAAATTAGGGGGCGGATATGGGGCCACGCCCACTTTCCCAAAAAATTCGAAGGGTTTTTATAACACTAGAAAAAAAACCGCATCAAAATATCTTGCTTATTTTACGAGTTTTTAAAAAATAACACAAAAACAGATCAAATTCTCCATACGAAAAGCGAGAAAATTAGCACTGAAAAATTGTGAGGTTACGTGCTAAAAAATTGGATTGGGAAAAAGGCGCACCTAGGCGCACCTTGAGGTAAACTATTCTGAATAAAGAAATATTGACTCTACAACATGGACAAGGTCTCACTTTTAACAACTTTCAACATTTTTGTTAAACTCTTCCCAAAGTTTAACTTTACTTTCCAAAATTAGACATTGACACCACTTGCTAAATGCACAAATTATTAAAAAGACACGTACAAAAACAACAATCTATAAGCAGAAATACGTAGTACAATCCTGAGCAGTTAACATCCATTTCAAATTGGTATTTATAAAATGATTCTCTTTTATGTGTTTCAATTTGAAAATTCACTTCAATTTTGCAGTTAACAAAAGCACGCGGGCATCGGTTGAAACAGCTGACTTTAACAGCTGGTATCTTAACATTGGACTGTTATGTTAACATTTCTGGTATGTAACATAACAGTTTGAAGTGTTTATTACATGTTAGCATTAAAAAACCATACATTTGCATACTTTTGAAAAATGAATAAATGACACTTTTTCGGTAAAATACCCCATAGTGCAATGGCGCACGGGCGCGTATCTCTAAAATTAGACAATTCATATAAATTAAAAATTTTAAATAATCAAAAATCATCCGCGACGACAGCTCAGAGATTTGAACCCCGATCACGTGATTCGTGTGCCGAGCACTTATCACTTCCACCACTCCGCCACTTCGTCCGACGCTCGATATACATACTCGTTGTACGTTCTGGCAGAGTAAATGTAAAATTAATTGACTTTTAATTCTATTTATAGAATTTTTAGTAAAAGGCGCTTTTCACAAAATTTATAATATCTTCACTATTTTTGACCCAAACGTGTTGAAAGTTGCTGATTTGGTTTTGGGCATGATTTTACACCTGTTGCAAAAAAAAAAGAAAAATTTCCTAACTGAATTTTATGTCTAGTTTCTTATCCAAATCTATATACTCATAGTTTATTTCAACATTTCGGGCTGTTTTAACCATAGTGCAATGGACTTTCATCTCTAATAGAAACTTAGTTAATTACGCACTGAAAAATAATTTATAAAACACTTTAGTAAACTCTAAAATGTTGTAGAGTTGCAGAGTTCTTTATAAATAAGATAACGTACAGTAAAAATTTATTTTAATTTTTAGGGTAAAATAAAAATGGAATTTTCACTTTAAAATTGAGTAGAAATAGTTTCATTAATGCACACACACCCCTTTGATGGGGTGTCTATGTTGTGTTAGTTTCTAAACAAGCGACAGGGTGTTTTTAACCCTTTTCACCCTTTAAGTTAAGGAAAGTTGTCTGAGAAAAGGACGTCATCAAAAGCGACTTTTGTTTGAGCCCAGAAAAATATGTGACGGCAATTTAATTAAAAACTTATGAATGAGTGAACAAAAAAACTTTTTGCACATCCTTCGACTTGAAGATGTTTTTATCGTTGTTGTTTGCACAAATGAATTATCCACACACACACAGACATAAAGTTGATATGTGTATGTGTGTGTCTGTCTGTGTGTGATCAGCATACAAGAACTTTGTGAGGGTTTTTATACAACATACTATAAAAGTAAAAGCACAAAGTTTTTACAGCGTAAAAATATAATTGGAGAAATTTTATAAAGTTTTTCTTTTAACCCATTCACAGGGTATTTTGATTGCACGGCAACATGTGTTCAGATGGAAAAGATATTTGTAAGTATTTTCTATTAAAATACTGAATTTTTTTCAAATATTTTATTCTGTATATATGATATAATATTGCATTATTATATATCATTCTCTATATTTTATTAACTTTGCTCTTTATTCAGTTTTCCTTTCAGTTGGAGCAACTGTCTTTATCATTGTAGTTTATAGGGTATCATAAGCTCGTCACTTTTCATTTAGTTGTTGATTTCAGTGTTTCTAGCTTTCTGCAGCCAAACAACTTTTCAACTTTGACTCAAAGCATTCGCCTGCATATAATAAAATGGGATAAAATAAGATAGTTAAATTATTCGTGTACTTATTTATTTAATGTCAACTAAGTGCAGTTGAGCAAAAGTACTTAAAATAATTAATATAAAATTGAGAACTTAAAAAATATATTAATTTAAATTTTGACTTAATGGAAATGACAGTGTAAAAAATTAAAAATATTATTTTATTACGTATACGTAATATTTACAATTACTTAAGAAAACTACAGTCGAACTTCCCTAACTCGAATCACCATTATCCACGAAAAAGTTCGAGTTAGGGAGACTTCGAGTTAGGGAATTTTTTTTTAGTTTTTTAAATGAAACAACAATTTCATTCATTCATAAATACATTTCAAAATGCAAACTTTTCTTGCTATTTTCGACAAAAAAATTTCAGTTTGTTCAAGTCCTGTCGATATTCTCAAAAATAGGTTTTATGTAAAACTAGATTAAGTTGCCACTAATGGTAGCAGAAAACCAGTTTAAATAAAATATACAAATTTTTTATGAAAAAAAAAAAAAAAAAAAATAGGTTTTATCGTTCTTTTGCTGTATCCAGAAGACGTTCCCGAATCAAATGACATAATTAATTTTTCCCATTTTTTAATATAATGGAAACTGGTCCACTTTTCAATTTCTTAACAAATAAGTTTAAAAATTTCTTAAAGAGATACAAATTTGAATATACGTGCTGGTGCCATGATAAATATTATTGAGCTGGTGCTCTGACAAAGAAGTACATTTCGAACATCTTTCCTATAGCAATTTCACAAGCCTAAAAAATTGTTCATGCAATATTTTAACATATGTATTACATCACCATATGTTAATGTACATCAATATTACATATCCAAACGATCCGTTAACAAAAGCTTAAAGCAGAAAAGAAAAAAAAATTCAAACTTTATTGGAGATTTTCCCGAAAAATTCGACTTACAGAAGTACGGGCCAATAATTTTGTTCGAGTTAGGGAGAAATTCGAGTTAGGGAAGTTCGAGTTAGGGAAGTAGAATTGTATGGAATTTGCCTAGTAAACGCTATTGCCACTCGATTTTGTTCGAGTTAGAGAAACTTCGAGTTAGGGAAGTTCGAGTTAGGGAAGTTCGACTGTATTTCAGACTGGAACTATAAAATGTATTTGAAAGACATTTATTTAATGGCGTGATAATAATTATCACATTACGTATACGAGACGTGGTACAATGCGGCGTACGCTGAGCACATCTATTTATCACAGATGTCCTCGGCTTCAATGCCACTTGAGAGTGTCAAGGACTCTTGGCTAAGAGCCTTCGGTTTAGTTAATTCTCGTCGAATTCAATTGCCAAATCGATTTGAAAAGGCCAGCTGAAACTTTTCGAGTATGTTTTTTGGCCAGGACTCAGACTCAGGAATGCATTGTAGTTGTATTTTATACACACAAATTTTTGTCTCCTGGTCGCAATTTCCACTTGGCACATTTACAGGCAATTCTAAAAGAGGGGGGAAGGGCAAGTAGTCTTCGGTTTGAATTGGGGCTTTGGGGTCTTGGGGCTAGCCCGTTTTATTGTGTGCATTTGGGTAAAAGTGAATAAGAAAATTTGTTTGCCAACTTTTGGTGTAATTTGTAAACATCAAAGAGAATGCCAGCGAAAACATGTCCACGAGTCAAAGGGATCAAGAGTTGCTTTGCGAATTCGTGCGGAAATCTTCTACGTGTGCGGCATGCCAAAAATCTCCACTACTTCTTTCCCTCTCTCTCTCTCTCTTTCTCTAAGTCGAATGGCATGTGAGCTGTGCCACCAGTTGCCGCTACAAATCCGTTGAGGCTGTTGATATAGCACAAGCATTGCTTAACTTTGACTTACGTAAATCAATGAATTTGTGTGCGAATTAATTCACACTCGGAAAAAATACACATATGACATCCTAAAATTAAGCTCATACAATTTTAAGATTATTGTTTCATTCTTAGTATAAAAATTTCTATCTAAGTTTAATTTTTCATTCTTGCGTCTTAGAATTCCCAACTGATTCTAGCCGCACAACGGTGACACCAAGTGACCAACAAAAGACTCTATTATTAAATAGTATTTAATTTTTAAATTTGTCGCGATTTTTGTTTAATTAAACTAGGGTATTTCAAGATTGAAACGGGCTTAAAAATATGAGAAATGTTTTCTTACTAGAAATAAGTACATTATAGGATAAATTCGAGAGTTTTGTGTGCTTAAACTAGAATGATTCGATCTTGTACAGAATTCAATAAATTCCAAAACGTAGTTAAAGTTTCCCAGAAAAATTTCCGGGATTTCGAAAGTCGAACTTGAAACTAGATTTGTTATACCCATTGAAAATGGTCTAAAAGGGTATATTGGATTTGTGTGATGTATGTAACAGGGAGAAGGAAGCATCTCCGACCCCATAAAGTATATATATTCTTCATCAGCATCAACAGCCGAGTCGATTGAGCCATGTAGCTAGATACCTCAAATTTGATATGTATATTCCTGGATACCGGACGCAGATTAAGTATGTTTTTTAAATTTGTAACATTAATGAATATAAGTAAATTACTGAATTTCTTACAAAATTGATATGCCGACTAGTTTTGAAAATAATTAAAAAATAATAACATTGTTGTTAGCTAACAGCTAAGCTGGATATTTGTTTAGCGATTGGTTATTTAGAGGTCCTTTACAAGGATAAAATAAAATATCGAGTCTGACATTCGTCAATAATTTTTATTGTAAGGATTAGAGAAAGACAAACTGCGAAGGAGATTAAGGGGAGGTTCTTTTGGATTTTTTTGAAAAAATCGAATTTTTTTTTTTACATAAAATGAAAGTTATATATATATAGAATATATGTGCCAAAGGATTTTTCAATACGACGCGTATTTCTTGAGATAGGGCGTGTCAAACGTACCCATGTCACGCGCGCTACGTACCCCCTGTCACTTTCCAAAAACTTTAAACGCGTTTTTCTCGAAACCATGTTTTCTAATCTAATTTCAAGTACAGGTCTTGTTCTATTGATCCCATTTCCTTCATTCAAAAAATGTTTTAAAGTATATACTTTTTTGTATGGCTTATACCTAAAATTGGCATAAAAAATTGTTTATTTATAATTTTTAAACGAGATCAAAGTAAAAAAAAGTGTAAAAATTTCATTTTTTTTTTTAAACGACCATGAAATTGGTTTTTTTTCACCAAAATTAATTGAAGTTAGGTATAAGCCGTGGGAAATTTTAGCTATTTTAATAAATTATATACATTTTTCATTTCACTTTACTACCAGAGGCCCCACACTTGAAGAAGCAGAGCGATATTTTGAGAGTCGAGGTCGACGAGATCCTCCATTTTGAAGCCGCCATTTTGAATTTCTCAAAAATCACTTTTTTTTTTAATCGTCAATAAACAACGAATCAAAGTTCGAAAGCAGAAGTTCGTACGTATTTTCATTCACTCACAAACCATTCTCAAATTTTGCTTGATTTTCGGCCAAATCCAAAAGAACCTCCCCTTAAGGGGAACAAAGATATACAGAAATAATGTCAATTGGAATAGGTTTTGTTATGGAAGGAGATTATCATTTAATTTCTGGGCCGTATCATCATAACGGCTTTTTTGAGAGAGTAGTTGCGACCGCGAAAAGGATTCCAATTGACGCCCTGATTACTGTTGAAGTCCTTATAGATCCCCGTCAAATGGCTGTAAGAATTTAAGCTTACATAACATATAATGTCTTAAAAGTCAGTTAATATTTTATCATACTTCTCGTTACAATCATCATACCACCAGGCGCCTTTCTGGTCTAAGGCGCAGTTCCACGGCTTGCGATCATTATCCCGATCAAATGTACTGAATCTTGAGCCTCGCTGACTTCTCAGCGAATCGCCAGCTGTTCCAGACGCCTCGCCCAGAGTGTTTAACACATATTGTTGACTCTCGTCGCCAATGGCAAACTTGTCATACAACTCGAACTTTTCGTTTCCCTCAAAATCCTCGACAACTACGAGCAACTCTTGACTTCCAACTGAGGTCAGAGCATGAATTTTGTCCAGACCCAAAAAGAACTCGCCCTCCATATCTCCGAATCCATTTTTGTATGAGTTCCAAGTCCGGAAAAAGATCTCGCTTCCATCCATACGTCTCAAAATGACAGTCCAACCTCCTCCCTGAGTCTCTGAATCGCATCTCACCTTGAAGGAGGTTTCACTGTAGCTGGGATTGAGAACCTCGTAGACGCCACTTGGCTGAGATTTGGCTTTAACCTCAGTACAATCTCTTACGTAAGCTTTGGATCGAAATGAAATTCTCTCTTTAAACTCCGCACTTGGAATAGATCGAGCAAATATTAGAAATAAATTAATTATAAGAATTGTGCAACTTATTTTGAACGACATTTTAACGCCTGTAACTAAGTGAAGTACGTGGAAGTCGGAGCTGAGACCTCGTTTTATACCCGAGCCAATTAGAAATGCACCAAGTGGGGATAATGGTTGAATTTGTCATGCTCCAAAGAAAAACACTTTATGTAACGATTTTGTTATGGATGTTATGATGTGATGGTGCAAATATTCCCACTTACACCTGCAGATAAATGTCAAAGGTTTCAAAAATCATCTAAATTTGTTGTTTATGCAATAAATCATCGAATAAAATCAAATCGAGCGAATTAAAATAAATTAGTTAAAGAAACTATAATACTCTTTTTCGAGCCAAAGGTAGAAGAAAATAACAATGAAGTGAGAAAGATGGGAGGAACTGTTTCTTGAATCCCAACTCGTTTCTCAAAGCCAATTGATTCGGCACAGTTACGTCCACAAGTTATGCAACAAAGTGCACCAGGTTTCTTAAATGCCTTAGTCTCATTGAATTAATTAGTTTCGTTAAGATCAACAAATGAATCGAATCTTGAATTATTTTCTAGTTAGGCACTTAGAAAGTAGAGTAAAGTACATTATTAAAATTAAGCATGTATGTTTCAATCACATCAGCTAACTAGTGACTAAAGTATTTAAAAAGATATATAGTCCCTGTCATATTTATAAAATCACCTTATAAATTGCAATAAATCGAAAACTACTGTCTGCAGCGGAATACAATGTATAGAGAAAATGAAGAGGAAGAAGAAACGAAAAGAATGAATGTACAGTTAGTTCACAACAATCTAACGGTACTTAACAAAGAGCACCTTATTAAACTCTTAGTTTTGCATTTTTATAAATTCAAAATTTCACAAAAAATATTTTGATGCAGAAAAATTCTTGGAACAATTCTAAGAGTAACTGCAAAAGAAAATTTTCAAAAATATTTTTGCTAGTATTTTTAATAATTTTTGGAAACTGCAAAAAAGGCACTTTTTGCATGAAAAGTGGGTTATTTCTTCATTTTCATGCAAAAAGTGCCTTTTTGCTTTTCAAACAATTATAAAAAATACTAACAAAAATATTTTTGAAAATTTTTTTTGCAGTCACTCCTAAAATTGTTTGAAGAATGTTTTTGCATCAAAATTTTTTTTGAAAAATCGAGGAAAAAACTCGAAAATTTTTTTTTTCCAAAATTCGAATATTTTAATGGGTACTTAATGGGTTAAGGAAAGTTATGCATCATTCAAACGGAATTTAGATGACCTTTCCAAATATATCTTTTAAATTTGAATACTTGACTTCTAATAGCTGCTATAGTAAAAGAAAGAGTGCGGCTTTTTTTTGTCGCTGGGTGTATATTATTTATGTGTATGTAGCTGCCATAATTAAGCGTTTTGCAAAAATATCAAATATTCGGCGCGACTGGGTACAGAGTATCTTACTGTCGAGTGCACTCGACTGCTCTGCTTGTTTTTTATTAGTTTTATAAATTTCGAACTTATACGATCTATTCATTCTCATTCGATTTGAGATCTAGACTTTTTCTCTGAGTGCATAATTCAAGTTTCGATTCAATGCGATTCGATTCGTCTCGATGCGATTTCTTTTGGGATTGTCAGGTTACATAACGCTAATGAAGCGCCAAAAAAATGAGGAAGAGGGAAATTCACTAAAGTCCAAGGATGTTGACGCAGCTGCTCGAGCCAAAGTTATGATAATAAAGAACTAATTAAGAAACATGACGTCCTTATGACAGCCTCCATCTCAGTCTCAGTGTCCATCTCAGTCTCAGTCTCCATCTCAGTCTCCATCTGAGTCTCCATCTGAGTCTCCATCTCAGTCTCCTTTTTAGTCTGAACTTGGCTGTGGCCGCATCTCTCTGATGATGTCCTGATGTACTAATTAAGTTTTGAACGTGACGAGAAATCGCAAGTAGCAATTTCGTTGTTTGATTTTTCTCTTGGCACAAATTGTGCCGCTTCCTTCTCCTGTGGCGGCTCCTTTCAACTGAATAATTAGCTGCAAAGTGTGCAAAGGAGTCAGTCGCAGGACACAGCCCTCTCTCTCTCTCTCTCTTCCTTTTCCCCCTTTCTTGCTGCTCATCAGTTTCGGCTAGTTTCCTTTTGGCTAACTACAAATTAGAATTAATTTTCTTGATGTTCCTTTATATATACTCGTATTTGCCTGTTTATGAGCTGAGGCTAATGAAGAAAGACAATGGTCAAAGAACTTTGTACTAGCTTAAAGTGAACCTTAAATATAAATATTTATCTGTCTGCTCTTTAATAATATAATTTACTAGTTTTAGGCCAAATATTTATTTAATGGTATTTTATAATTTTACGCAAGTTATAAGTTTATTTATTTAAATATGTTTATTTTAATTATAATTTAATTATGAAGCATTCAATTTTATTTTTAGCTTTATTAATATAAAGACTATTTTTTATGGTATTTTATATTAATTTATTTACTCACAAATGCATTTCTTAGCTATTTAAGTCAACAAATTAATATTTTACGGAAACATATATGACTTAAAATTGGTATTTAATTAAAATCCATCTATTTTCTCACTTTCTCTGTCTCACTTTCTCACTCTCACAATTTGCATTCCCATTCATGAGTTGTGATTTAAATCCTTTGTTGTGTTTGTCACTGCATTTATCTTTGTAATTAATTCCTCGCAATGTTTTTTTATAGTCTGCTATGTTTTTTGAGATATTTTTCTCTCATTTTTGGTTTCTCACTCTATTATTATTGCAGGAATTTTTCATATTTGGTCGCAGCTTTTGTGTTTGCTTTGAGGTTGCATTGAAAAGAATTTAATTACAAGGAATTTCAGTTTTTCTCCTTTATACTCCTCTGTTCTGTTCTCTGCTGCTCTTATTTCATGTCCCACTTTTGCCACGCCCACTTTATTATGCATTTTCACGTTTTTCACGACGCTTTGCTCAATTGTGTCTCCGCTGTGAGCGAGAGCGAGAGAGAAGGAGAGAGTGAGATGGAGATACGTGGAAATGTGGAATATAAAAATTACCGTTGCGGGGATTAAGAAGTTTCGCTATTATCATTCAAATTATAATTACTTGCAATTGTTTTTATAATGTTCATTAACATTTAGCGCCTTCAGAAATTGCAGCCAAATGGGAAAAGGGAAAATGGCAAAATGGGAGCTGAGAATGAGACTGAGAATGAGACTGAGAATGAGAATGATACGACTACTGTGAGATGCCTGCGAGCGAAAAGCAAAAGCAAAACTCTCATTTCAGACATTTTAGTAATTATTTTTTAAATTGTAATTTGCGTGGCGAGGACGAAGCCGCTGGGAAGGATTAGTCCCGGAAATATGGTAGCATGTGTTAATTGGATTTTGGCTGCTCATAAAAACAAAAACTTTATGCCAAAAATTGTCTCCTTCATTGCGACTTAAGCTGTTTCTTCTCTTTTTGTCACGCACACAGCCAGAAGAGAGAGCAATTATTTACAAATATGCTTAGCAAATGTAATAAATTTAATGTAAACTACTTTTTTTCAAATTGTGCTGCTAAACCTCTACTTATATTTTTATTTCTATTTCTTTGCACTGGTTTTTATTTCCCTAGTTCTGCACATAATTTGTTTAAAAAAAATATGTTGCCTATTTTTCAGGGCAAATAAAAATTCGCACTTGCCCGAGAAAGTAGGCAACATATTTTGCTTTTATTTTTTTTTTTTTTTTTCATAAAAATTTGTATATTTTATTTTAACTGGTTTTCTGCTACCATTAGTGGCAACTTAATCTAGTTTTACATTTAAGGGAGGGAACAATTGATCACAGGAGATACATATATAGAATTGTATTATTTACAGTATATTATTTACAAAATTTACAAATTAATGAAGGAACCTAGTAGGGAGATCCAATGGATGGCACCTTTTGAGTCTTCTCTTTCTGGGTTTGGTAGTTAGTCGTCTGGCTAGCGCGTTAGGATGACCACCAATGCGTTGAACGTAATTCGATGCCTGTAGTTGCATAACATCGCCCACTTTAGGAACCTTTAAGTCTTTTTCGATGTCCCTATTTCGCATGTACCATGGTGCGTTGCATATTCGCCTCAGGATTTTTGATTGGGCAACTCTGATTTTGTTTAAGTTTGTTTTTGCCGCAATGCCGTAAATTTGAAGTGCATATTTCCATATGGGGCTTAATATGGATTTATAAATAGTGACTTTGCTGTACAATGACAGCTTATTTCTGGGAGCCAGTAACCACGCCATTTTTCTGGCCTTTGCCATTACCGATTGTCGGACCATTGTTGTGTGTGCTTGGAAATTGAGTTCCCTGTCCAGTAAAACACCCAAATATTTGTGGGAGCTCTTGTGCATAAGGGTGGAGCCCAGCATCGTGATGCCGCTGCACGACAAACATATTTTGCTTTTAATGCACTCTTAAGGGTTAATTGCATTTCAGCTGAATTAATTAATTTTATTGTACAAAAACCTTTTAATACACTTTTAAGCATTTTTAAGACACTTTTCTAAAATCTCGCAATATCAATGAATTTCATTCATTGTATAATTTTAACCCAACTTAAATCGAATCTTCTCGCTTAAAGAAAATTTCCAGTTCTCATTTGCTCCAAAAGGTAGGCAACATTTTAAGATAAAGTCCTAATTCTCATATGCCCTAAAAAGCAGGCAGCATATTTAGAGAAAACCCCTAATTCTCATTTGCCCGAAAAAGTAGGCAACATATTTTGCATTCAATTGCAAACATAAGGCTAAATTGCATATCAGGTCAATTATTTAATGTTATTGTGACTGCAAATCACTTTTAAAGCACTTTTAAGCCAATTTCATAAATTTTTATGGTATTTAGAGATTGATTTTATATAGGCCGTAGAGCGGCTTTAAATGTGGATCCCTCGGCCACATGCAATTTGTGTGCATCTCGGCAAATATAAATAAATAATTCATTAAAAACGCACACTCGAATACAGCAAAAACAATTGTGGTTTTTTGCTGAAATCAACAATTTCATTTATAAGCACATAGACATGTGGGTGTGTGTGTGTGTGTGTGTGTGTGTGTGTGTGCAAATGTTTACAATAATTTCTTTTGATTTATTTAAGTGGAACTAATTGTGGGCGTTGAACTGCAACAAAAACATAAAGGAAAAAAATAAAACAATATTAAACAAAAAAAAAAGCTGTGAAGGCTAGAGTCGAGCTCCCGACTTAAGGATACCCGTTACTTATCTGAATAAATTTAAAATATTTTTTATTGTAAGGATTAGGGAAAGAGTTTTTTTTTTGGTAAAAATTTTAATTGGGAACTTATAACTAACATATTCATATTAAATTTACATTATATACACTATATACAGTTCCATATTTACAAGAGAAAGAGATTAAGGGGAACAAAAAGATACAGAAATAGTGTTACTTGGAATGTTTCTTTCTCCCTGTTTCATACATTGCCACGAACACAATATCCCCATTTACTTATATTTTATGTAACGGGTATATATACAAATAAATATAACATAAAAATTATAATTTAACTTTGAATTGTGATATTTTGAATGAATATGAGTACTCGTAATGCCAACTTGAATAAACTCACCAAATTGTTTAATTAAACTCTCATCTCACCGCGAGGGAGACAAGGAGAGAATGAGAGACAGAGACAGACACAGAGACAGAGACCGACAAAACAAGTTTCGTGTCTATGAAAAATTAATTTCATTCCTCGGACAATACAAGATATAACTAAACGGGGGGAAAAGGGAAGAAACTGGGAAACAAACTTCAACTACAACTCTGAAAACATTCGCGTGTTTGCGTGCAATTTGTAATCGCAAAGCAAAGAAAGCGACATAAATTCAACACCTACGGAAAGTCAGGAAGGCACTTCAGCTGTCCAGGGGAAGGCAAATGACTCTATATATATTCATATGTTTGTATGTATTGTGAGTAAATTCGTTAAGCCTAATTGAAGAAGATGTGATTAAAAGGAACAATTGCTTATTTCTGAACAAAGATTGAACACTCTTCAGATTGTTCAAATAAGATAATAAAGCTGCTAAGTTGACTTTCCATATTAAATTTATTTAGTACTAAATTCAAAATAATCGAAAAATAAACACAAAGATTTACATAAGTAAGATTTCATTTTATTCAAGTAATCTTAAACATTATGACACAAAATAATCTAAAAATAAATATAAAGCCAAAAAAATTTAGTAATTTTTTTAAATAATATGACATTCTGAATGTTTAGAAATACCTTTGTATTATATATTACTTTACCAAGTTGCTCTTGACATAAGGTTTTGAAAATGCATTAAGAGATAATCTGAAAGTTTTCATATGACTGAAGCAATAAAATTATACAGAATCGCTTTTCAAAGTAAAAAAAAAAGAATTAAAATATTATCATAATAAATAAGAAACTTATTTGTTAAATATACTTACACTGAAAAAACTCACCTAATTCATTTACATAAATACTATAGACTTACATATTTAATGAACTCGACTTTTAATCTATTTGTCAAGAAGAATTACTTGTAAAAGTCATACTCTAAATTAGAGTATTAAATACAGATTGTTACTTACTGAAGTTTCGTTTGTTTTGTTGCAAGCAAATGAAATGCAACACAAATACAATACAAACACAAATACAAATACAAATACATGAATTGCCAATGCATCTCGAGTGCATCAGGATGCGCAAAGGACAAGGCAAAGGACATTTCAAAGTAATTAAATGATCATGTTTAAATACAAATGAAGCCCAGCATATGTGTGTGTGTGGGTGTAATTAAGTACAATAAAGGGAGAGAAGAATAGTTAAACAGAGAGAGAGAGAGAGAGAGAGAGAGAGAGAGACAGAGAGTAAGATACAAAGATGGACATTCGACTGTCATTAATTTGAGTTTACAAAGCCTATTTGTGATTTGTCAAAATTGAATTTGCTCTATCGAGAATTTGATTGATGGCGAATGCCACAAGCAGAAAGCGTGTCCTCCCACTCTCCCACTCCCTCCACCCTCTTTACGCTTTGACCACGGGCCAACTACTACACACACATTTGATTGAGAGCTTTTCCGCAAATGCAAATGCAAAGGACGAGAGAGAAACGAGACGAGACGAGACAAGTCGAAGATTCAATCCACGTGCTTCTCAGTTTGTCAGTTTGTCAGTTTGTCGGACTCGGCAAGTGGATTTAACCGGGCCAAATGCAGATACTTTCAACTCTTTGTTGCAATTTAAATGTGCAGCCATTACTCAACACACACACACACACACACACACACTACTCAAAATGTTGCAGGTATTTTTCAATTTTTTGTATATTTTTTCTAGTTTTCTAGAATTTTGTTTTTTTTTTCATTGTTGATGGCCAAATCTCAAATGGAGTCACATTTTCAATGGGGCTATCCGCAGGCTGTGACGCGCACAACTTTTGTCAATGGCAGTGGCAGAAAGAAGAAGACTTTGAGAATGCACGGCTTACAGATACCCTATATAAGAAAAACAACTTAGAAAATAGTTACATTAACATGTAACTATTGTAAATAATTGTATTTATTTTTATTTATTTAAGATGCAAACAGTGCTGCCTAAAATTAAATTACACATACAAATAAATATTATAAGCATTTGAGCTAGTATGTGAACTTATAAAGAAATAAAAGCCTTAACAAAATTACAAATTAAATCTAATACGCGAAAAAAATTAATAAGTTATAAAATAAATATTGTTAAAAAATAATAATAATAATACATTTAAAAAAAAGATTTTTTATCTCGTGTAATTAATGTAGATAAAGTTGCAGAATTATTTAATTTATAAATAATAAATATCTGGCTATAAACATAAGTGGGTTACATAAGATTTCTGATAAACAATTTCAAAACTTTAGCTTTAATTTTTATAGCCTGTTGCTTATGTACTATGATTATGTGCCATACATCTGATGATAGGCTATTATATCTTCTCAGAGATATTTGCTGTTTACAGGGTATACCAATGGCTGGGCCGGAAGTTGAAGTGCTGTTGGGAATTGCAAAATTTGTTGCCTGCCATTGTCATTTTTGTTTTCATGGTAGCTGCCGCTGCCTCTGTCGCTGCTTCTGTCGCTGTCGCTGCTTCTGCCGCTGCTTCTGTCGCTGCTTCTGTCGCTGTCGCTGCATCGGCGACGCATCCGTGCGTTTTATTCCCAGCCAAACTGTAAATTCAAAGCCAACGGCACAAAATCGAACAAACAACAACAATGGCAACAACAGCTACTACTACAACTACAACAACAACAACAACAACAACAATAAAAATCCGTTAGCCCTTTTTGCAGCCATTGAAATTCGCTGCAATTGTCAGTTTTTTGGCGTTGCATGCAAAAAATCCCCTTGGGGCCAAAAGTGAAACACACAGCAGCAGAACATCAAAATTATGTTTTGGCCCATTTCTTAAATTGGTAACAGCATCAAATAAAACTATAAAATACAAACCCAAAATTGAAACTGCTGCACTCGATATGCGCTAATTTAAAAGCGTAGAGCTTAAGCCTTTAAGTCTAGATTGAAACTCGACCTTTTCCAATTCTTTTTGAGATATTCCAGTCCCTGGTTATAACATACAAATATTTGTACTACCACCAATTACTACTTATTTCATCATTAAATATTTTTTTGAACACTTACAGATTTATACACTTTTGATTTCTAATCTATATTTTATCCTTTTAGCTTAAATTAAAATTTATTTTTAATTTTTATTAACTTATTTTTATTTTAAGCTGTTTTATTTTATATTAATTTTTAAACGGACTTTTGGTCAACTGCTCTTAGTGGACATTAAATAAATAGAATAAAAAATACCAAATCAATAAATAAATAAATTAATAAATAATAAATAAATAAATAAATAAATAAATAAATAAATAAATAAATAAATAAATAAATAAATAAATAAATAAATAAAAAAATAAATAAATAAATAAATAAATAAATAAATAAATTTGCAGTTGCTTTAAGGTGAATATGTATTAGTATTGGTCAGTAATGCACTTGTATTGGTGCCACTTTTCCACAGAAAAACTCTTCTCACGTTGTTCTTGAGCTTACAAAGCTCTAACGTGCGTGTGCTGCGTACGTGAGCGCATACCCTGTAATTGTAAGGCATATCTACTAATACATGTACAGTTGCACATATTGGGATTGTTGACTCGGAATGAAGCGAATTGAACAGTTTGGGATTCACTTCACTCTAATTAAAATTTAATTTAAACAAAATCATTTTTTTTTTATTAAGGAAAAACTAGTTTAAAAACAAATGTCGCAACTTTTTAAACCAAGATATTCAAAGAATTTTAGTCAAAAATTAAAAAAAAAAACAATTAATATTAGATTTGTATTTTTTAATGATAAGTTTAAGTCTTTAGCTACTTTTATTTATTTTCGTACAACATAAGTGTGTTGTTTGCAAAAAAAAGTTAAGTAACTTTTATGAAAGTTTGAGAAATTAAAAAAATTATTGTCGATTGATAAAAATAAGTTTTGCTTAACAATCGTATATTTTTTTTTTGAGGAAAATCTTAAATAATTTTAACCATTGATGGCAATTACTTTTAAATGTGATTTCATTAGTTATTCCTATTAGAAAATATGTTCTGCTGTTTCTAGTTCATATGCATAACATAGCCGATCTAAGATTTAATAAATGGATTGAGATTCTTAATAAAATCCACATGTTCTAATCTCATTTACAGGTCATAGCGAAGTCGTTCAATAAGTTTATTAAATGCCGCCTCGTTCTTAATCCCGGACAAGAGTCGTTCAATGAGTAGATCAGGCAAACATTGAAGCAAATGTGCTTAAGACTCGCACAATGTCCACTTAATGCTGCCCATTAATGGACTTTTAAGTGCAGCCAACAATGTTCCCATTTCCAGTGTGTTTGACTTTATTGTTGGCAACTGTTCTCTTCTTCTTCTTCTTCTGCTGCTCCATCGATTCAGCTGTGGCAAGTGGCAAGTGGAAAACTCCTGGACGGACTCTCTATAGAGTGTGTACTTTTGGGTGGTTTAAGTTCATAATCCCCTTTTTGAATGCGGCAACACGTGCGAAAGTTTCGTCACAGCATTTCCACATCTACTGCCACATCTACTTCTACTTCCACTTCCACTTCTACCTCTGACCACGGCCAGGTAAATAAGCTTTCAAAAGTATTTATTAGTGATAAATAGAAAAGTCCAAAGAGCTGCTCAACTTTAAACAGCACGCAGCGAGCCTTAAAGGATAACGCTTTTCCTTTTTCCTTGCACTTGTGCTGAAAACACTTTCGACTATTGTCAAACTATTTCAGCAAGATATTAACTGGATATTTCCACGAAAACTAGAGAGAGCTGAGATTTATATTTGCTTATCTTGTTTAAAAGTCGAAATAATGATAAAATTACGATTTTTGTCGGTTTTCTCCAAATTATTTCATGATTACGATTACAAAATATCAAAAATAATTTAAGATTATTACAATTATTCAAAAATAATCAACAAAAAATAGTCAGAAATATTTTTTTTTGTGTATTCGGATTAATTTTGATTTTCTTTTTGTTTTATTATTTCTGATTATTTTGGCAACATTGATTATGAAAATTTAAAATAATTTGATGTTTACTAAATAGTTATAAATAATCAGAAATAATCTAAAATCATAATAATCTTAAATAATATAAAATTATTACAACTATACAAAAATAATCAAAATAAAATCAAAAATAATCTGAATACTCAAACAGATTTTTATAGATTATTTTTGATTTTTTTCTGATTATTTTTGAATAATTGCAATAATTTTAGTTTATTTCTGATTTTTTGTAATCGTAATCATTAAACAATCACAAATTTTTCAACAGTGAATTATATAGTCACTACGATAATTTCCAAAGGTAATCTAATTGATTAGTAATTCTTATTGAAATTTAACGGGTTGATACATACGCTAATTTTACTTTCTCTGTGTGAATTTCTATTATACATAAGAATATCCACACACAAATCTAAATAAATCTATTTTCATAGTGGAAAATGAACTGGGGTTGACCTTCACTTTTCCCCTGTTTCTTCTCTGCCAATTGGACATATTATAATTCCTTCTCTTTCTCTCCTCTTTAAAGTGATTTTCCATCCATTTACATTAATATACTCACACTCGATGTAGTTGTTGGAAAATTTGGAAAACCGCTGAGTAAATGCGTCTCAGCTGAGTCGCATTTCCTTTGGGTTCTGGACAGGGAACTTGATATGGAAAGTATTTATGGCATATGGCCTGACAGAGAGGCAGCATGTTCTCTCCCTCTCCCTCGCTCTCTCTCTCTCTCTCTGTCTGTCTGTCTGTCTGGCTGGTTGGTTGCCTTTGCCTTTTGCCAAAGATATTTAAAATCAAATTTGTTTAATTTACATGCATAAACGCGTCAAATTTGTTTTGGGAAATGTGCAACCGGCTGTAGCAATATTAAGAGACGGCAACACAGGGGTGAGAAAGAGAGAGAGAGGAGAGAGGAGAAAGGGGGTAGAAGGTAGCTCTTCACCAGGGTCTCGTGTGTTTGCTGTGCGCTCAAAGGCAACAACTGTTTCCGTTAATATAAAATGCAAATTTTCTGAGCATTTTTAGCAGCGTTCAAAATTGGTCAAAGCCTCCCCCCCCCCCCGCCACCAGCCCACAACTGTTTTGGCCCTTGGCCCTGCGGTCAGTTTGGTTACAACAACAACAACAACAACAACAACAACACCAACAAGAACAACACAAGATATGAGTTTGTAATAACCAAATTCGTTTGGTTGGTTGAATTGGGGTTAGTTTCGAGCTGGTGTTCTGGTTTAGGGGGATGGGGAAGGGGGACTGTCAGAACTTGGCCAAAAATGCAATGAGTAGTAAAATGTTATTTCGAAATTATGGGGCCCAAAAACGCCGGATGTTGTTCATATCCCTTTTTGCTGTAAACGCACGGAAATAGTCCGAAAATGGAAATCATGTTGGAAAAACAATTTCATGATGTTTTGATTTCGGCCAAAAACACAGCATATGTGCGTAAACACATAAACAACAACAACAGCAACTAATAATAATAACAATAACAATATTTGGCCAAAACCAACGCATTTAGACCCAGTTTGTTGGACTTGCGATGCGATTGACAGTTTGGAATTTAAGCTATTTTCTTGTGTGTCAAACAATTTACAATTGCCAGCTGTCATTTAATAGAGCAGAGAGAGAGAGAGACGAAGAGTGAGTGAGAGAGAGAGGGAGAGGGAGAGTGAGTGAGGCTGAGTGAGAATGATAAAGAGAAAACGATTGAGACAAAGTCATTGTCCAGAGGCGTCTTTGAATTATTATTTTATTCCCCCAACTCTCTCTATCTGTCTCCCTCACTCTCTTGGCCATATTTTTCCAGTCATTTATTTACATTTTTCTCAATCGTCCCCCTCCCTCCAGCTCTAACACTTGAAGGGGGGGATTTATTTATTTAGTGCTTATCTTCGAGTCGCATAAATGAATATCAAATCGATTCGCATCGCTTCGAATTTATTCGCATCGAATGACGAGAGCAACAACAACAACAACAACAGCTACAACAACAACAACAACAACAGCAACAACAACTCGGCCCATTTCCATGCGGTTAACGCTTGTTTACAGTTAGCTAAAGAATCCTTAGAGACCCTTCCTCAAAGCCCAAGTGTGTG
>JBAMBJ010001811.1:0-53175 GCA_037043495.1 Drosophila recens | reverse complement strand
GGTAGAAATGAATCATAGCCAAGTGAATCATGTGAATTTTGTTGGGCTTTTCGTATTTAGTTCAGTGATGCTCCAGCTTAATCAGAAGCGATAACGGTCGCAGACAGAAATGCGAACAGTTGGGATTTTTTGATGCACTGTGAGAAATGATTGGGAAACTTCCGCTTGGGAAAAGTACAGACCAGGAATCGCAAATAAGAGTTTTGAGTCGGAAAAATATCTAACACTAAAATAATGAAAGGGACATGACAAAGGGACAGAATCAAATTTTATTTCCATTTTTTATTTTCTTAATTTATTAAATTAATTTCAGTTTTATTAATTAAATTTGTTTATAATATTTGCAATTTATATAATAAAAATTGAAAAACTTGTTTTAGTTTCAATTTTTAATTGTAACAATTAAAAATAATTTAAAGAATAAAAATGTATCCTGTTCCAGAAGAGTTTTTTTTTTCAATTTAAAATTAAAGTTATTTTTATTATTATTATTTTTTATTTTTTTATTCAAAAACAAAGTTTTTTTATATTTCTTGCATTAAAAACATGAAATAGATCATGAAATAACTCTTAAAAAATTGTACAATTGTCATCAGTTGCTCAAACATTTCTCACTGTGCGTACAAATTCCAAATGTTCTATTTTCTGTTTGTGTTTGTGTTTGTGTGTATATTGGCAAGCTCAAACTGCTGATTAGCTTGACCATCACTGAACTTGATGTAGAAAAACACCAAAAAATACACTTTGGGTAAATTTAATTTTTACCCACAATCAAGGAAAAAACACAAAGTCTTGTGACAAATCAAAAAATTGGCCATACAAGAAAGTATAAATGCATTGAATGAACGTTAGTTCAATTCAGAATTCAATTCTTCTCCTCAAGGCAAAGTTGGACTCAGTCAGTCTTCTAATTCAATCCTTAAAAATTGGTCTCAAAATGATGCCAAAAACAATTTGTTTTATTATTGTGATAAGTTTGTGTTTTTCGTTCTCTGAAGCAACTCTTAGTTCGCAATTATCAGAGTTAAAGCTTCTTAAGGAATCCGATATACAACTGCTTCGAGAGGACTTTCAACTGCTTCGAGAGGAGGTAGGACGACTGAAGCAAGATGTGGTTGATAAGGAGTCAAGTATTCAACAACTTCGAGAGGAGGTAGGACGACTGAAGAAAACTGTAGTCGATAAGGAGTCAACTTTTCAACTTATTCAAAGAGTCATTCAACTAATTAGAGCGGAGCAGGATCAACAAAAAAAGAATGAAGTTGGTAAGGAATCATTTCTTCAATCGGAGCTAGAAAAGCAGAAGCAAAATAATCGGGATAAGGCGCACAACATTTTACTCCTTCGAAGAGACATTCAAAATCTTGGTAAGAGGTTGGACCAACAAAAGAAACAGGAAGTTGATAATGAGTCGAGCATACAACTTCTGAAAGCGCAGCTGGAGAGATTGGAAACATTGATAAATGGACCCATGACAAAATCGAACCTACGCAACTGCGACGAGGCCAAATCAACTGGAATCCACGACATTCTGATTCCCAACTTCAGTAGTCAACCGTTTACAGTTTTCTGCGACGCGGAAACTCGAGGCGGAGGATGGACGATTATCCTGAGAAGGATGGATGGAAGCGTGGACTTTAATCGGAACTGGAACTCGTACAAAAAGGGATTCGGAGATCTGGACGGAGAGTTCTTCTTGGGCCTGGACAAAATCCACGCACTGACTGCTGAGAGGAATCACGAATTACTTGTCCTGCTCGAGGATAAGGATGGAATTGAAGCATTTGAGATGTACGAAACATTTGCCATTGGGGACGAGGAAGAACAATATGTGTTACACAAAGTGGGAAAAGCTTGCGGAACAGCTGTTGATTCACTCTCTTATCATTGTGGCATGAAGTTTTCCACATTTGATAGGGACAATGATAATTGGACAATGGGATCCTGCGCCAAATTTTACACTGCTGGTTGGTGGTACAATAATTGTCTCGATAGGTATGGTGACATGTTAATTGATATTTAGAGCATTTTTTATAAATTTAAATAATTGCAGCAAATTGACGGGAAGGTATAATTCTCTTAAAGGAGCCGTTATGATGATACGGCCAAAAGGAAGTGAATTCTGAGTCTTGGCAATATGATATGATATTCATCAGAACAAATTGATGTCCTGTGATAATCCTTTGTCTCTATTCGTACATATTTTAAGCGAATTCAAATAAAATTGTTGACTTTGTATCTCTATCTCAACGTAGCTTTCACATTGTAAATATTCGCTTTGTTATTATATTATTTAAAGCTACATGTCTTAATATGACAATGATCCATAGTAAGAAGAAAATAAGCAAGCAAGCTCATTTTGAGATGGCACAACTATGGAATATCCTGCACACAGAGTGTAAGTTACTTTGACATGAAATTAAATATTAATACAATCAATAACGGACGGACGGACGGACAGACATGACTTTATCGACTCGGCTGTTGATGCTGATCAAGAATATACATAAATATAAATAAATGCACCAAGCGGTTGTCAAAATTGTTATCTACAATGAATTCTAAGAAGGTTTTCCCAAGAAACCATGGATCAGGAAATTTAACATTTTTTTAAAAATGTAAGCCCGATATCTTACCTGATATTTCACATTTTTAAATATTTTTAAATTTCTGGAAAAAATGTTAAGTGACACCAAATATATTTTATGCACTCGCTTAGGTATCTATGCGTGTTTTAAATGACAAAAAGATACGAAAAGTTCGTCGTTAAAAATTGAAGCTCGAATTTGATTTTAGACCCATGGTTTCTTAGGCAAATCTTCTTAGAATTCGTCGTAGATTAAGTTATTGACAACTGCTTGGTAGTGAACAAAGTTAAGATGCTTCCTTCACCCTGTTACATATATTGCAACAAATACATTATACCCTAATACCTATTTTTTAAGTGACGGGTATAAAAAGAACGCTTGAGTCTATACCCTGAACTTGATATAACCGTTAAACAAAATTAAATTCGTTCTTTTTAAACGATTGCGAAATAAACTCAACATTTTTATCAAACAAAAATGCGTGGGATTTGTCGCTGCGAAATTATAATTATATACACAAGTTTGCTTATACATATATATATGTATATAGCATATAATGTGAGTGATAACAATGGATTTATGAATTTATTCACCACTTCTACTCAAGTCAAATGTTGACTCTATCAGTCTTCTCAGAAACTTGCTTGCAAAATGTTCTTCAATATGATTTGTGTAATATTTGTATTAAATACATTTATTTTATTTTCAAAAGCAATACAAATATCCGAACTTAATGAAACAAATATATATCTATCAATAAAAACTCAATTAACCGAATTAAGGTAAGCCTTAAAATAAATTATAAATCAATATAAGAAATATAAATATTTCTTAGAGCGGAACAGGAACGACAGGGACCATTAATAGATGGACTTGTCAAGGAATCGGATAAACACAATTTGAGAACTTATCCACGCAATTGTGTCGAGGCTAAGACTAATGGGATCTTTGAAATACTCGTTCCCCAGTTTAGTAAGCAACCTTTTAAAGTTTTCTGTGATGCGGAAACTCGGGAGGGAGGATGGACACTCATATTGAGGAGAATGGATGGAAGTGTCGACTTCCATCGCAGCTGGAATATGTACAAAAAGGGTTTTGGGGACTTGGATGGAGAGTTCTTTCTGGGCCTGGACAAGATACACGCACTGACCTCGGAGAGGAGTCAAGAGTTGCTCGTCGTTCTCGGGGACTCTCAAGGCAATGTGACCTACGAAACCTATGAGAAATTTGCGATTGGAGACGAGGAGGAATCATTTGCACTGCGGACACTGGGCAGAGCCAGTGGAGATGCTGGAGATTCGTTGCGGAAACATCATGGCATGCGATTCTCGACCTATGATCGGGATAATGATCGGGAGTCCAATAAACATTGTGCTGAGTTGTACACAGCCGCCTGGTGGTACCGAGGATGCCATGACAGGTGTGTACACCAAGTTGTGAATCTAGTGATTAATTTAAGTATTTAATTTATAATTATATTTACAGTAACTTGGCTGGTGTCTACAACAACAACTCAACGGGCAGAGGCATCAATTGGCGTTCCTTCCGAGGAGTTGATTATTCCCTGCAAAATGCTGTAATGCTAATTAGACCTAGAAAATGATTAAGCTTTCGATTTAAACTAATTAATAAATCACATGTTATTAACTATGTTTATTTAAATAAGTCTTCAATTAAATTAAATATGTCAATTTTGTATTTCATTTAAAAAACATATTTAAACTAAAAATTATTGCACTTTAAATTAGATAATCAATTAAAAAACGAATTTTTAAGTTTAAAATATGTTAACTATAATTTTATACATAAATATTATAACTCTTGCAAAAAACGTTGAATTATTTAAAAATATTTTGAGCACACCCAGAGTTTTAAATTTTCTACAAATTTATTTTTATTTTTTCAGTTAAGATATATATTTAATTTATATAAAGTTTAGTTAAAATATATATTTCATTTATATAAAGTTTATATCATTTCAATTTAACTTAATGTGATTTGATTTTTAATAATATTTTTTGTTAACTGCTTTTAGTTAACATTAAATAAATAAAATAAAAAATATGTCATTAAATTTTATATTAAATTTTAATGTGTTGTAATTTTATATTCAAATTTTACTTGAAGCTAATTTTTATTAACTTCACTAATTTTTTTTTTAAATTTCATTACTAACACCTTATTTGAAATATTTTAAAATACAAATTTTGTATAATTTATTTTAGATATGTACCAATTTTATATTTAACATAAGACCGATTAAATTTATTAAGTTCATATTTTATTTATGCTTAAGCTAAACGCATTATAAATTGACTATTTGACATTATAAATTAACCTTTTAAGCTGAATCAAACAAAAAAGTATTTAAAATGTGTAAATATTACTATTATACAGAGTATTTCTCTGCGTGTACTCTGATAATCAAGTAATTAGCCAAAGTGGACTAATTAGTTGCACAACGGAAGGCATAAGTAAAACATGAATTAGCCGCGCGAATGTTATTCGATCAGATGAAGTGTCCTCTCTTCCTCTGCCCCTTCTTCCTGCTCTTCTGCTTCTTCATGCCACACGGTTCATTTCTTATTTGGCGTGGCAATTAACACGCCTCTCTGCACTTGCACCTTCCCCTCTTCCGTCTTCCCCTTCTCCCTCTTTCCACGCCCTGCAGGACAAACAGAACGGGCTTAAAATTCACAGCAATGCCATCGAACCGCAATAAGGAGAAGGCGCATAAAGCGTGCATTGGAAATTAATTGCGTCTGTGAGTGTGTGTGTGTATCTGTGTTTGTGTGTGTGTGTTGCAGGTGCACATACGTGAATGCGTGTGCCGCTATCGGTTGAAGCAACATCAACCTACATACATATACTATATATAAATACGTCCTTTGCTGCTTGGCACCCTTCAAAGGGAGCTGGAGATGACTCTGCATCCCATCATGCCACAACAGAATCAACTGCCAGGAACCAGGCACAGTGCACAGTAGCAAAAACAGCTAGATTTTTAATAAAAACTTCAACTTCATCTGCTCTTTTTCAGTTTGTTTTATTTAAATTATTATTTTTAAGTTATTTAATTTAAGTCGTGTTTAAAATGGGAGAGGAGCTCAAAATACTGCCAGCGTCGCAGTCGACACAAGGCTTGCCAATTTGGCCTTTTTCGGATAGATTTGTCAAATTTTTCGGATTGATAAGAAAATTTTAAAGGAAAAATTTAAAAATATGGTACTGTTTTTTAGCATTCTGTTATTTTATTTCTACCTTCTTTTCATTCTAATTCAGAAATAAAATAAAATTTGACCATTCAAATCTGGCTTTTTTTTAACGGACTAGTTTTGGCAACGTTGATCGACACACTTATACAGAGAGAGTAAGAGAGGGAAAGCTTGAGATCTATAAATAGCACGCTCGGCGGCTTGCTCTCTCGTGATCAGCCCTGCCAATTTAGCTATTTTCCCGACAGATTTAGTGGGTTGCAACTGGCAAATAAATATAAACATAAAAATATGGAACTGTTTTTTAGCATTTTATTATTATTATTATTTTTACCTTCTTTACATTATAATTTAGAAATAAAATAAAAGTTTGCTATAAAAAATAGTACCATAATTTTTATTATTTCTTAAAAAATTTGACTATTCAAATCTGGCTATTTTTTAACGGACTCATTTTGGCAACGCTGCTCGTGATGCGCCTCTTCGGCTTCTTGTTCTCACACGAAGCATCTGATCGGCTGATCCTTTCTGACTCAGTCGCTGATCTGCGTTCAATGAGAAGAGTCCGTACAGCGCTAGACTTTTATCATACACTGCAACTAATGCGTTGCTCTCTTCACTTCGCCAACTCTAAAGATGCGACACTTTAAATGCGCTTTTATTTCCAATGTTTCCCACTGTGCATTGGCAGCAACGAAGCAGGCAACGAGGCAGGCAGCCAAGTCAGGCAACGATCCATCCAAACCAGGCTCGCGGTTTGCCTTTTATGAAAAATTAATTTGCTTTTTGTGTACCGCAATAATATTTTACTTTATTTCCCCCCCTCGCTCACCCTTTTCCATCGTACATCCGTCCTTCTGTCCGTCTGTTCGTCAATTGAAGTCCCCTTCGAGTTGGAGTGTGCTGCCAATCAGAGCGTATGATTAATTTTTCGTCGCAATGCTTTCCGTTCCCGTTTCAGTCAGAGCCTGCAGTTTATGTGTGGAATGTGCATGGGAAATAGCCACGATAATGACCTATGAACTTGATTCGGCTATGGAAATCAAGCTAAAAACAAGCGGGATAGACTAAAGTCGCGCTCCCGACTTTGGGATACCCGTTACTTATTTAAATAAATTTAAAATATTTTTCACTGCATACTTTTAGGCACTTACATTGCTTGAAACTTTAAAAAGCCATAGGAGGATAGGTGATAATAGTAGTTATCGTTAATTAGTAAATTTAAGTAACGGGTATAATGAGTAACGGGTATAATTAATACTCCAAATCAACAAATAATAGTGCTAAAAAACAAAAAAAAATTTTTGAATTAATAAAATATGATGCGGATTCAAGTTGAAATTACTCGATAAATCGTAAAAAAATGCGAGTAAAAGTACTACAAAATCGATTTCGTCACTAGCGAGGACTGCGGTCCACAATGATAATCAAGTAAATAAATGTATGTAAAAATACTTTGTTATGTAGAATAGCATCATGAGATGATAAGAAATGTTTGCAATTCGCAATAACAATTCATATTATTTGAATCTCAGCTCAGTCTTCGCCCAGACGCAGAGTCCAAGATGTTGCTTAAAATAAGTTACATTATCATAATATTGAATTTATTCAATTTGTGCTTTGAGTGTACTGAAATTTCTGAATTCAATGTGACTAAGGCATTTAATGCACTCAATGCACAAATAGAGAAGTTAAAGTGCGTATTTTTAGAAGCTATAAAATTTGTGTTCTAACGAAAAATCTTCATTTAGATCAGAGCAAGAATCACAGCGGAATTTATTGGATGTAATAATGAGAAAAATCGATCAGTCCAAGTTGGGAAGATCATATGGACGCAGTTGTGCTGAAACAACCTCTGTCTTTAAGCACAGTGGAGTCTTTGAAATTCTCATTCCCAGTTTCAGTAATCAACCTTTTAAAGTTGCCTGCGATGCGGAGACTCGCGAAGGCAGCTGGACAATCCTTTTGAGGAGAACTGATGGAAGTGAGAACTTTAACCGCAATTGGACAGATTACAAGAATGGCTTTGGCAATATCGAAGGCGAGTTCTTTCTGGGTCTCGACAAAATTCATGCCCTGACCACCGATCAGAGTCAGGAATTGATTTTTCTACTCGAGGACTTTACGGGTGATGTGAGGTATGAAATGTATACGGAGTTTGCAATAGGCGATGAACTGGAATCGTACGTCATTAACAAGCTGGGAAATGCAACTGGCACTGCTGGGGATTCGTTCAAGTATCATCTTATTCGAAAATTCACCACATTCGATCGTGATCATGATACGGACAAGACAAGAAATTGCGCCGAGGCATTTACAGGTGGTTGGTGGCATGGAGCATGTCATGATTGGTAAGAGGAAGCAAACTCTCTTGAAGATATGAAACTAAATAATCGATTGCTTACAGCCAATTGACGGGCACGTATGAAGATAACACCTACGGCAAGGGCATCAATTGGGTGACGTTCCGGGATCGAGAACATTCACTGAAACGAGCCGTGATGATGATAAGACCAAGAGACTGATGACCCAGAGTGTCTTTTATGCAATTTTTAAATTGTTTTCAAGATATATATGTTTATAAATAAATATAGCTGAAATCAAGTACTATTAAGATCATCTAAAAACATCTTTACGTGGTAAAATTCTGGTGACTTAAGCATATCCGTGCCCCAATATTACTTATATGCCATTTTGTGACGAACGATATTAAATTTGTGCATGTAACTAATTCTTTAAAAAAAGTTTATCACTCGATTCTTCTTACCAAAAATTAATAACTTTTTTACGCAGTACCGAATCTAAAACTTTGTTTTATATTTACAAATTTTATATCGTTCGTCACAAAATTTGATACAAGATGTTTTGGTGCATGGAAATGTTTTTGACTTAAAAATGGACCTGATTGTAAAGTCGTATTAAATTGCTCATTCTTCCTGTTTTCGTCACTAGCGTGGACTGATTGTATGTAAAGTATATAGACAAAAGGAGAAATCAACGACCCCAAAATATATATATTTTTAATCAGCTCAATAATTGATAATATACTCGAAAATGATTTAAAACTCATTAGTGTAAAATAATAATAATAAGACGTTACTTACACGATTTGATAAAATTAATCGCTGCCTTTTTGAAAATAAAGTATATGTGCTTCAACTCTATCTACAATTGAGCTCAACAATAAATTTTCCATGACATTATTATGTGTGGTAATTCCAATTCAATAATTCCAAGAAATCGTTAGTTTATTATTTGCTGTAAACTATATAAGCTTCAGTCAAGCAATGATCAGCTCAGACTTAATATATTATATGATAATTGCGAAGATGTTTCTTAACTTTGTGTGCATAATCGTATTTATAAATGCATTCAGTTTCAAATTCTTCGAGTGTACGCCAAGCGCACAAGCGAGTTGTGCTCATGATAAGGCCCAGAAAATAATGGGGAATAAAGCTTCGATACTAAGCACTTTTATTCTCAATTATCTTGTTTAATGGGTATACACAAAGTGTGTTTAATAATTGATGTGAATTAAAATGTTAAATTTCAAATTTGAACAAAATTGCGTTATCGAATCTTATCTTTATTTGTTTATTAAAAGTTTTAATTAGTAATAATTTCAAGATATTATAAAGTCTTACGAAATATAAAAAACTTTTCATTTATTTTAATTTTTGAAATGTGGTAAATCATTACTTATTATTACTTTTATTATCAAGCATCTTTTTTTAATAATTAAAAACAAATTGTGTTTAATAATTGATGTGAATTAAAATGTTAAATTTAAAATTTGAACAAAATTGCGGTATCGAATCTTATCTTTATTTGTTTATTAAGAGCTTAAATAAGTAAAAATTTCAAAATATTATAAAGTCTTACGAAATTTAAAAAACTTTTCATTAATTTAAATGTTTAAAATGTGAAAAATCATTACTTATCATTACTTTTATTCTCAATTATTATTTTTAATAAGAAAAACAAATTGTGTTCAATAATTGATGTGAATTAAAATGTTAAATATAAATTTTAAACAAAGTTGCGTTATCGAATCTCATTTTTAATTTTTAAATACAAGCTTAAAAAACTTTTCATATATTACAATTTTTAAAATGTAGCAAATTTCCAGAAATTAGTGATAATTTTTAAAATTAAAATTTAATTTTTCAATTTAACTTTATGTTTTACCCATAATGTTAATTGGAAATCGAGCTATATTTGATATAGTATATATTCAGCAATAATTTGTATAAGATTTAGCTGTCGATTGAATTATAAATTCAATACACACACTCTTTACACACACTCGCACACACATGGGTGTGTGCACATTCAATTTGTTCATTTAAAATAGCTCAGGTCGAGGCTCCATCAATCAAAATGTTTTTTTTCGCCCAGCCACGCCCCCTCTCTCTCTCTAAACGCATTTCGCCCCCAAATGCCGCCCACGTGTTTCAGTGCAAACAATTTGTTGTAAGTGTATCAATTGATGCGCCCTCGTCTGTGTGTGTGTGTGAGTGTGTGTGTGTGTACGTCACATAATCAAAAGCACAAATACTAAAACAAGCACTCAAACTGTCAAAGCAATGATTGATAGTGTTGACATTCGCTTTTTGGCTTCAAAACGCCAAGAAGTTTTTTTCAGCATTGAATTCTGTTAATGGGACGTTTGCTGCTGCCACGCCCACCACCCCCTTTTTCCCATGTCTTCCTCACCTTTCAGTAAACACTCATGTGTGTGTGTGTGTGCGTGAATGATGAATTGCATTGCATGTGTTTCTCACACTCGCATCGAGTTTGAGTGAAATTTGTATTTATTGCAAATTTGCCAACCGACTTTAAAGGCGACTCACAATTTAATCGCAGCATTTAAATTGAACAAACTACTAATTAAAATGACACAAATTACTATTATTAATTTAAATAAGTAATTATCCATTAATCTTCTAGCTAATCTGCCTATAAATCATTGTCTCTCTGTCACTTTATTTATTAAATTATTTATTCATTATTCCAATCATTGGAATAGGAAGCCCAAAGAAAAGAAACAGGTTTTAAAAAATTACCTTTTATTGTAAGAATTATTGCAAAATTTTATTTGTGGCCTATTTAAACATAAATGTTGATGTAATAATTGAATTTAAAATATTATTTAAAAATTTCAATGTTACTTCTTTTTTCAAAAATTACTTTTACTTTAAACTTTTTGCTTATCTAGCTTAAATATCTATTTTCTAGATATTATTAAGCTTAATTTGTTAATTCTGAATTCTTTACATTACATTTTTACTAATTTTAAAATAAAGTCTTTTAATAAACTGCTTTTAAAATGTACACAATTTATCGTTCAGTTCACATTTAATTTCAACTTCCAAAGTAATAAAAAATCAATTTGTTTTAAATAAAATAAAGTGACAACAGCTAAATCATTTTATGTTAACTTTCAAAACTCACTAACAGCCTGTTAATTTAACATTTTCTAGATTCCCCGTTAACGGTTAGCATTGAAACTGTGCTAACGGTTAACAGTATAACAGTTTGCTTGTCGCATGTTGTCAACAGAGGGCGCACTGTTAATGAACTTACAGTATGTTAGCATAGCATGCTTAGCAGTAAGACTAAATTTAGGGGTAGTTAAATACAATTTATAAACAAATAAAAATGTATCAAGAGTGAAATCTTTTAATTAAAAATTTATTAAACAAATCTCTAATAATATAATTTTTAATAAGTGAAAAACATGAAATTAATAAGTTTGCAACAAAGTTGCCGCTAACATTTCAGACACGAAAAATTTCAATGGGGGATAATATGCCAAATTTGATGGCTTCGTTACTATATACAAATGGGGCTGTGGGTGGAGAGCTAAGAAGCCAGAGGGAGAGAGGAGAATACATGTTGGCTTTATGTTTGGATGAAGCTTGCGGTTAAATGAGACGCAGTGTGTGGGAAAGGGAAGGGAGAATGAAAGGAAGGGGTGTGTTTGGATGAAGGATTGAAGGGATGATGAGGATGTTGAAGGTTTTGCAGGGAAGGGAAAGGGCTGCTGAATGCGTTGACGACTCCTGGAAATCTGCTGAAGTTTCGTTTCGTTTCGTTTCGCTTTTTGTTTGTAGCCCGGCACAGTGTGGAATTTAATAACGCGCTGATGCATGCAAAAATAACGCATAAAAACGTAAAAATGCACACGCAAAAAATAAAGAACGGGGCAAACAAATTACAACACCACACAAACACAAGCACAAGCACACACACCACAACAACAACCACAACAACAAAAATATTACAGACAGAAACAGAAAGCGGCAACTGAGAAGGCAACTTCAGTTCAGTAGCTGCTGTAAAACAATTTTCGCAGTCAATTTTCCTTTATGAGCGGCAAATATTTCACAGTGGAAAATATTATATGAATATTGGCGGCCATCAGACATCACTCACCACCCCTTTTGATCCCTTTTCCCTCGCCACCCCCCCTCTCTTTCAGCAGTCTTTACT
This sequence comes from Drosophila recens, assembly GCA_037043495.1. NCBI lineage: Eukaryota > Metazoa > Arthropoda > Insecta > Diptera > Drosophilidae > Drosophila > Drosophila recens. The sequence continues at coordinate 40,877 of JBAMBJ010001811.1, read as the reverse complement.
CGCTGGGCAAGAGGAATTTTCCTTCGTTGCAAGCTGCACAAAATATGCAAAATTTATGTGCGTATTAAATGCAACTTCACTTCAAAATAATATTTATACAGTGGTGGATAAAATAATAGAAACAATAGTCATTTTGACATTTGAAACATAATTTTTAATAATATCGAGCCCTATTTGCGACAATAACGTATGCGCCATTTTCCGAAATTTTTTTTCTTATGCCAATATGTTTATAAACACCACCCGCATCTGCACCTAAAATATTACATTTTTATTTTATATATTTACGGAGATATTGACCTGTGAATAATAACGTAAGCGACAAATGACACGAAGAAATCAACTTAACGAAACCTAAAAAACTCTCTCCTGTAAAATTGCGTTTTGGCGCATACGTTATTGTCGCAAATAGGGCTCGATATGATGAAAAGCTGCGCATCATTGTTAAATTCAGTTGTTTGGTTAAATTTTGAAAAATTGCTAAATAGGACTTAAGAAAAATGTATGATACTAAAACAAATATTTTTCAAAAAATATGTAAAAAATACAAAAAAATCATCGTTATTATGATTTCTTCCATCAATAAATTATGATAGAAATATTATCTATCGAGGATTAGAAATATATTTGCTAAGTTCATCTCAAAAATGTTGCTACACTTTCAATTTTCATAGCTCTGTCAAAATAAATCGATTTTTAAGCGACATATTTTTACATATTGTAGCTAAAAACTTAAATTAAAAAAGATAATCAGGCCTGTCATTGTTTGAATTTTGTAATTCAATTAAAGCAACTCTAGCAGCTTTGGATTGCGAGAGTTTATATCGATAACAAAATTTAAAGTGGAATTCAGAACAGCTTGGTTTTGTTATTCATGCAATATTTTATAGATGCGTTTAAAAAAATTCTAATAAAATACACTGCAACTGTTAAGCGATTCTAAAAATGTTCAACATTATGCAAATTTTTATTTTATAATTTAAGGTATTTATTTTAATGCTTTAAATGGCATTTTGTTTTGAATCCGGCGACTCTACAGCACACGTTTTGAAACCGAAATTGATTGTCCATTTCCGGACTTCGAAACAGCAATCAACTCGTTTTCAGAATTCGGAACAGACTTGAATATAGCAATATAATCGATCTTAATTTCTTCTTCACATCTTTAACGGAAACTTACAAATTGTTTCGAAAAAAAATAAAAGACAAACAATGAAATTGACTTTTTAAATAAACTCGACCATTTTTGCTGCATTTTATAGATTTGCAATTGTGTCTTTCTTTTTGCTCTCTTATATAACATTTTTTATACATTTTCAAGGGGCATAAAAAGACGCTTAAAAACAAACAAAAGCTAAACCTGGAACTGAAACTGAAGTTGAAACTGAAGCTGAAGCTGAAACTGAAGCTGAAGCTGAAACTGAAGAACGAGCGACGCATCCATCGAAGGTAACTTGGACGAAGTAGTCGCAGTTGCTGCATAAAGTCAAAGTCATCAAAAAGTAATGTCATCTCGTCAACGCACCCAGGCCACGCCCACCTACAATTGCCCTGGGGGAGGACGAAAGGGGTGTGTGGCAACCCCTTCAGTTCCAGGCGCTCCATTAATGATGGATGAATACTCGAGTCGAGTCTTGAGTCAAGGCTAGAGATGGACGCGTCTTGGAATTGCGGACACGATTTCAAAGGGAACTACAAGTTTTGTGCATGAAAGAACATGATGCGACACGATGGAACAGGTCTAATATGAGCTATGGAGGAGTTAAAACTTGGGAGCAAAATGAATGTGAAAGACAGAAAGGAAAAATTTTAAAATATGAAAAAAATATATAAAAATAAGAAAAATATACAAAATATTTAAAAAATATGAGGTACGATGATGGAAAAAATAATAGAAACGATATCCCTTTAGTATTTTTAATTATTTACTGTCGAAATTTAAACATAGTTTTTTTTTTACTTGACTTTTATAAGATGAAATAAAAAAAAGCTTAATTGGTATTAAGTAAAAATTATGACACTAAATAATTCAAAATACAAAAAAAGGGTATCGTTCCTATTCAGCTAAGTTTTAAAATTTAACAATACAAGTCATATAATTGCTTGAAATATCAAAATCACTCTTGTTTCTATTATTTTAGTCATCCTGTAACTGTTTTTACAATGTTTCTCCAATTTGTTTTTTTTTTTTTTAGGTCTAAAAAAAGACTTTTTGTTCCAAAATAAAATAAATACTTAAAGCACTCAGTTCGCTTCGTGACACGACACGCGCCCATCTCTATAGCAAAGGTCTCGAGTCTAGACTGTGGAGACTGAGAGTCGAGCAAGGAAGAAGGAAACGAGGAACAAGGAACAAGGACTGTCGACTGGCGGCTGTTGCGCACCGAAAAATGATTTGATGAAAACATTTGAAATTTTTATCGGGTGCAAATTTATGCAGAACTGTTGATGTCATCGCCGTTGATGCCGCCACAGGAAAAATGATGACGATGCGAGTGACGTTGAAATATGAAGCGACATTACTTTACTCGGAATTCCAGTCGAAGTCGGAGTTGGAGTTGGAGTCGGAGGAAGGACTGCAATGATTGGCTTTTTTCTTCCTTTTCGCTGTGTGCCTTTTAAGTGGGCTAAAAGTGGTTGGAGGGATTCGGATTCGGATACGGAGTCGGATTCGGGCCAACGAAGCGCGTCTGTTAACTGTGCTTCGCTTTTGGCCGATAAGAAGTTCTTTGTTGTGGCTTTTATGGCTTTTTATGGCAGCGGCCTTAATTTTTATTAACATTAGAAGTGCACCTAAAATTTGTAATAAATGACTTTGCAATTGATTGGAAGCTCACGATTTTATATGCTCCATAAAGTCGCTTCCACTTGAATGGACAGCAACATACATACATACTATCAAACATATAACTAACCCACAAACTCTTGTGAGATAGTCAAAAGTTTATAGATGATTTGCTTTAGTGCATTGTTTACCAAAGAAATAATTCGTTATTTATTGGTTATCAATGATTAAACTTATTACTTATTTGTGCCCTATGAAATAGGTCAGAAAGGGTATATTGGATTTGTGTGATGAATGTAACAGGCACAAAAAAGCATTTTTATATATTCTTGATCAGCATCAACAGCCGAGTCGATATGTACATGTGTATGCTGCGTTTGCCAGCTCTAATTGAATCAGCTCGTTATTTTACTGCAGCGGTGGGCACGCAGTGGCTCCGGGAGCAGCGACTGATATTTTTCTGCCAATTCGGCGCTGTAAAGTCGCACAAAAGACTCGCTGTTGATGTTGTTGTGGTTGTTATTGTTGTGCTCCCGAATTCAGATTTCGTGCCCGCCGCTAGTCTAGTGCTAAGAGATGCACGCCCGTGTGCGGGGGTCGCGGGTTCAGATCCTGGTTTTGTGACTGTCAAATTTGCTTCTTTCACTTTTACTGAATTTTTAAAATTTGGTAAAATAACTCATTTATATAATACTTATGTGTATGTAGCTGCCATAAAAAAGATTGGTAGAAAAATAAACGTTTTGCAGAAATATCAAATCTTCGGCGCGCCTAGGTACAGGGTATCTTACTGTCGAGTGCACTCGACTGTTCTGCTTGTTTTTTTTAAATTGCATGCTAACAATGTTGCTGATATACTGTGATAAACAATAAAATAGAAACACAAAGTCATAGAACATAGAATTATTTTGAAAAAAGGAACAAAATAATATAAAACTAGAAAAAATAATTTTTCCAAAAAAATTTTAAAAAACAAATAAAAAACTATCGTATATATTTTTTTTGCATTATCGTATGCATTCTGCATAGCCCTTGGAGAAGTACGTATCTTAAATTTTAGTCTAAGCTGTTTTAATCTATTCTATTTTATTTTTTTTCAAATATCGTGGGATCTTTCAGCAACAAATAAAATATAATGAAATACAATTAATAAAATAAAATAAGTTACCATAATTTTTTGATAATTTGCTAAACAAATTTCAGTTTTATTAGCTAACGAAATTTAAGTAATCTGGCTTTCTTCTCAAATCACAGCATCTAAAATTTGCTATTCCAAAATTGGATACGAGTTCCCCTAGTTGAACCTGTAGATGAACTTTTGTTTTATTGACCAATTCACTTTTGAAGACCTTTTCTTTTTATGGAGCGTGTTATTTCCTAAAGTTTGAGCAAATTGTGGCCTTAACATGACAGTTACATTTGCTGGGATCCGCACTTGGCATACTATGTACCTTACTGGCAGTTACCACTGTACCTTCCACTATGTATGGCTATTATAAAAGTTTGTACTTTTTTTATGCGTCTGGTCTCCCCATGGGCGCTGCTTTCTGTGACTGACTGTGGCTTCAAGTTGCCTTCTTCTTTTTTTATTGCCCGTCGCTGTTTGACGTGGAGTCTCCAATTGGGAAGTGGTTGGGTGGTTCAGTGGGTGGTTCAGTGGTTCAGTGGAAAAGTGGTTCAGTTGTTCACTGCTCCCACAGGTGACGATGGCCTCGTTTATGAACAAACAGCAAAATGTTGTCAACATTTCGAAATTTATTTGTTCAATATACTTATATGAGCATATGTCGACTGTAACTCACTCTCTATTTCTATCTCTCTCCCTCTCGCTGTCTCCCTCTCTCTCTATTTTTTCCATGTTTGTGTTGTGTGTGCGTGTGTTATTAAATTAAACACAGAGCTGCCATCAGCGCTGAGCCAAAAGCATTCATTAGCCACGTTTACTGCACCCGTGGCGACCTCCATTTTGCCTGATGAGTTTTTTGTTGTTTCTGTTGTTTTGTTGTTGCTCTGCTGCTTCTTCTCCTTCATGTTGTTGTTGTTGTTGTTTGCCTTTTTTCCATGTTCAACGTTGTCCTGCAAGCAAAACTTTTGTATTTGCTTTTTGTTGTATTTATATCGGCACCCAGTTGAATCTGTCCCTAAATCCTAAAAATATTCACCTGTATTTGCATTATCTCAAAAACATAGCAGCGTCTTCATATTCAGCTTTTTTTTAATACTTTTTTGGCATGTTTTCTAATATAATCTGGGGTGCCAAAGAAATCGCTTTCGCTTGAATTTCACTTAAATACAAATTTAAGTGAAATTCAAGCAGTCATTCTGTGGCACCCCTGAATATGTCATATTTCTGTATATTACTAAACTAAAAAATTTTACAAAAGAAAATCTTGTTTCTAAAGTTGGAAGATTATAATAAATGCTAAAAGCTTTCAATAAAAGTTCAATTTATCAAATAAAACAAATTTTAAAACATGATCATTTTGACAATCCTATAAAAATATAAGCAAATGCTTTATTTTTAGAGCTAGTACACAGAAAATGAATCAATCTTAAATTGAAGTCTGCAATTTTTAAATTTAACATGTACTTTTTAAGTATTTATTCAAGAAAATGGCAACCAAATTGCAACAAAATAGTTCAAAAATGTCTAATACATCAAAATATTTGCGAAGTAAAAATTAAAATAAATATTATTTGCATCAAGTATTTTGTACTTGTACTTCTTTGGATTGATTCTATCCCGAATCTTAATATCTGTGAGCTTAAGCAAATACTTAACTATTCCCATTTTGTGCTGAGTAGGTAAGTAGTGCAGAGGCACAGTTTTCTGTTGGTAATAAGCACGTACTCGGCGCAGTTCCCACTGGGTAACTGAGAGTCGCATTTTTTGATTACTTTGTCTATTTGCTGTGGCGGCTGCTGTCAAATCGTGACTGTGTCTCACAGCGTGTGTGTGTGTGCGTGTGTGTGTGTGTGTGTGTGTGTGTGTGTGTGTGTTTGTGTGTCTGTGTGTGTGTGTGTGTGTGTGTGTGCTGCATGTTGATGGTAGTATTTGATGCTGGCTTTTGGTGTGATGTTACATTTTGATACTCGTCGTATTTGTTCTAAAATGTCCCGAGTACGTGAGCTGTTTTCATCGCATACGTATATAGAAATGATTATTGCGCGTCATTTGGCCAAATGGCCGGGTAGGCTCCTTTTTAGGCAAAGAAGAAGAAGTCATCAGCAGTTGTACATATAGAAATATTAACGGTCTACAGTTGTTGCACTTAAATGCGATTTGACCTGCGTTTTTCGAGGCCGCAATGGGAATGGGAATGGAAATGGGACTGAAACGCCCAACGCATTAATTCTAATTAACTTTTTGCGGTTAGCTCATCAGAGAGAGGCCAGTGAAAAGTAGAAAAGGGACCTCAACCTGATGCCTGTGGACCGTGGACCGTGGACCGAAAAACCAGAAGCCGGTTTATGAGCCCAAAATGGGGGGCCAAAAACAAATGAAGTGCTGGCAATAAAAAGCGACAAAGGCAAATGGCGAAACGTCGTTCTAGTCGTTCTTGCTCTACACTCAGAAAAATCAAGCAAGATTCAAGTACAAACGAATTAAAAAATTGAAAACATAAGTCGAAAATCTTTCAATACGATTTTTCGGTAATATTTTAAGTACTTATCGGGATTGAATAAAGTCGTTAAAAGATCGAATCTCAAAAATCTTGATCTTAGCCCAATATGTTGTTGCTTTTAGTAAAAAAATCTCCTATTTAAGTTCGTTTAATTCTTGAAATGTACTTCTTTAAATACAAATAAATCGCGACAAATAACAAAATTGAAGAGCATTTAATAAAAGTTTCTTCTTCGTCTGGAACCAGTTGAGAATTCTAAGGCGCGAAAATGATAAAAAAACTTTAACAGATAGTTCTATACCTAATTGAAGAATTATAGGACACAACAATCATAAAATTTGTTAAACAAAACGTTAAGTACATGCTTAATTTTAGGCTCGCATATTTTCCTGAGTGTAGCTCTCATTTTCCTTCGCTTTCCCTGCCACTTTGCCGTGTCCTCGCTGCGTTTGGTGCGTTGAGCCATGGAAATGGAAGTGGAAATGGAAATGAAAATGAAAATTTATGCGTGCCGGTTGCCGGGCAAATGCGTCGCGTTCGTGTGATTAAAACACCTGCGCCGACGACAGCTGCCAACAGCAGCAGTTGTTACACCTCTCCTCCCTCCTTTCTCCTCCTTTCTCTACTCCCTGTTCTTTCTCTGCCTTCAGCTGCCAGCTCTAGCTGCGTGCAATTGTCTCACCTGGCTGCCAGGTGATCATAGCTTTTCATTTTGCGCCGCCTAATGAAACGTCATGTTATTTATGGCCCAGTTGCGTCCTAATGCAAAGCCATTTCTTTCCATCTACTCGGACCAACTACGAGCTCAACTATGTAGGCCACAACGACTCTAAAAACTCCACGCTGCGGATTACACTCTGCAAATTGCCAATTTTCAAAAAACTTGTGAACAGCATCTGCCCAAAATTAACTACAGTTATGAGCAAAATTAATGATATTTGGAAGGAATTATGTTTTTCTAGTATTTAAAAATTAAACATAACAACGTAAATCTATATTCATGAGCAGCTTTTTATCATGTTATTAAATATTCCCCTTGAAATGTCAAAATGACTATTGTTTCTATTATTTCATCATAGTTATAGTTACTATAGTTCATCACTATCCCATATTTTCATACCACAAGTCTACTTATTTTTTAAAGAAATATTCAGGAAAATAAATCACAATATCTTTTATAAATAACTAAAAAAAAAAAGTCAATTTTAATAAATTCTCTCAACTCTTCCCTTTTGCTTTCTAGAAATCCCTGACCTAACTAATTCTAATACTTGTTTTATCATTAATTATTGCTGCTAAAATTTTTGGATTTAATTAAAAATTAGCAAACAAATAAAACTGCAAAAAAAATATCAAAAATATTTTTGCTAGTATTTTTTTGTATTATTTTTTGAAAATCCTAAAAATTACGTTTTTTACCCCTTTTCCTAATTTTCACAAAAACTGGCTTTTTTGCAGTATTCAAAAATTTATAAAAAATTCTAGCAAAAATATTTTTGAAAAATTTTTTTTCCAGTCATTCTTAGAATTGTTTGAAGAATTTTTTCGCATCAAAATATTTTTTGGAAAAAATCGAGGAAAAAAGTTGCAAAATTGACTTTTTTTTAAATTCAAAATATTCGATGGGTTAAAGAAATTTTTGCATTATTAGCACGGGATTTAATTGAATAAAAGATTAATATAAGAAACCCGCATCAAAACATCTTTATAATATGAAAATTTGACAAATTTATGCTGTATGAAGACATTAGGGGTGCACTGTATGTAATAAAAGTCAAGAATAATCATTTTTACAAATATTATTTTTATTAAACACGAATAACTGGTATGCAAAAAAAAAAAAAAAAAAAACGATTGATAAAGTAAAAGTAATTAAGTATTTAATTATTGTGTGAAGTTTTCAGTTATTCCTCGTAACAGTTTCGGTTCCAGATCTCAAGTCTATAGATTGTCGGCATATTTAACTTTGACTTGTGGTTTGCTTATCTTAAAGATCTTAATTTCAATTTCAGATTGATCCTAAAAAAATATAAAATTCTGACTTTAAATTGAATACAAATTTATTTAAACATGTATCAATTTGTTCAACTAAAAATGCGACAGAAATTGCAATAAAATGCATTTATCAATTGTGACTATCAATTTGCAGTGGTGCTGTGGTTCAGTGGTTCAGCGGTGCATAAATAACCCAATTGGCATTTGGTACATCATTCATTCGATTCGACTGGCCAAAGAGCCAAAGAGGGAAAACTAAACAGAAACCGAATATAAGGGCAAATATCTGAAGCAATTGACAATTTGACATGCATTAAGCTGCTCAATTTGTCTTAACAATCGGGACTAGAAAAACTCTCGCTCTATCCCTTTCTTTCTTTCGCTCTCGCTCACTCTTGGGGGTCGTCCAGATAAATATATTGCTCACTTGTCACTTCAATGGATGCGTCAAGCTCTTGCAATGGGTTCGTTTTTCCAAGCTTTTCATTTTCTATTTTCTATTTTTCACTTTCTGTGTTTTTTTATTCTTTTTTGACGAGTTTCAACCCCAAACGTGTTTGGCATTGATAATTTTGGAGGCGTGACTTGGCGTTGACCAAAATGACTTTCAGTCTGAGAGGTCAGTGTGTAGAGGGGGAGGGGGTGGGGAAATGGAGACCATTAAAAATGCTAATGTGTCTATTGAATGCGAATTTTATGCAAATGACAAGGCTGAAGGCAAAATACGAGTAATGCGATAAAAAATTTGACACATCATCACTTTTCAATAAAATCAACAAATTTTTATTTAAGTCACCCAACGGATGCGACTACCCCCCACCCCTATCCTCTTTATTATGCCTCCAAGGAAAAACTTTTTATTCTCTGTGCGGCATAGAAAAAGTGCTCGGCAGGATGTTGAATGAAGGCGGCCAGAAGGACGAAGGACAGCCTGAAAGTAATGCTATTTTCCATTTTCTATGCCAGCGGAAAGGCGAAAAGCGACAAGGGAATGGGTTAAGGGAGAAGCTTATCCATTTGGGCCATACGTTTTTGTGTGTCCTTTATATTCTCATTCTTTATTTTTGTTCGTTTCACATTGTTTTTTTATTGTTTGGCTTTTCAGTTCTGTATTCTTTCCGCTCTCTGTTGAAAATTCTTTGCATTTGGAAATGCAAAATCCGGTTATGTTACTAATTTCTCCCCCTCTCTCTCTCCCTCGCCATCTCCCCCTCTCTCCGCTCGGCATCAATTACAGCATCCTGTGCTGAAAATGTAGTTCTCAACTTGCAGTGGTAACTCAAATGTCACTCAAATGTCCTTGATGGATGGAATTGACAATCGCGCCGAATCGATATCGAATCTCTACTGTTTCTGCCCCCCTTGCCTCCCTTCGGACTACTCAAGCTGCCGTCAGCAAGAGCTTTAACAGTGCCTACCATTCGTACTCGTAGCATGTCAGCAGTTGCGTTTTCCGCTGTCAATCCGAGCTACATTTGTCTGACAGCGGCAGCTCCATTTGGGCGATTTGAAATCCTCATTGAGGTCCTTGCACCGCCACAGGCTAGAGCATGTACAAATACACAGTGATGGCAAAAAAAATAGAAACAATAATTTTGTAATTGAATTTTTCAATTTGCTTCGAAAGAAATACTATTTATTAGTTTTATAATCAGCTTTTCTATGAAGTTTTTAAAAATATGTTTAAAATATTAGAATTACTCTGGTTTCTAATATTTTCTCCAGCACTGTATACTTACTCGATTGCCTCTAAAGTTCAATCATAAACTTTTCTTTGGCAAATTTTAATTTAAATCCATTTAAATCTATTTAAAATAAGTTTTCTACAATCTAATTTTTTTTATTATATTTAAAACTTAAAAAAGAACTTACTTAATATTTAATTATATAATTAGCATTAATAATGTTAAATAAAATTTTAATAATATCAATTAATATTTTAATTTTTTTATGATTAATTTTACTCAACTTCACCTTCGACTAAAGAATGATTAATTCATTAGAAATATAAATAACTTTTTCGACACACATGCAAACAAATATTTTAAAATATCTTAGTAAACCAAAAGTACAAAAATACAGTTTTTATTTAATTTCCATTTGATTATTGCAGAATATTATTGCACATTTCACTAAATTTACTAACTCTGCTATCTGTCAGTTGAAAAAGATATCTATCAGATACTTTCCTGGCTCGTTAAATTTCCTTTTTCTTTTCATTGAGCTCCAACTTTATAGATTTATTAAGCAGACATTTCTCAAATGACGAATTGCAATTGATAAGCGGATCGTAAAGTGAATGTTCCAATGAATGACTCAATGAGTGTTTTCTGTTTTTTTTATAGTGGTATTCGTTGGTATTCAGTGGGTACTCATCAATTGGTCGTCATAACTGCTGTGTAAATACAATTAACGCCTCATTTGCATGGAAAAAGGAAGGGAAAGAGAGGGTGGAAAGGGGTGGAGAGGGTGGAAAATGGTGGAAAATGAGGACAAAAACAGTTACACGTTTATTTTCATTGCTGAAATGTTTCTGTTTTAATTGCCAAACACAAATGGAAGTTTCCCATTGAATGAAAATTTCTTTTTTACTTTTTTACTGTTTAACCATTTCGTGTAAACATCGCGTGCAATTACGAATATTTTTGTAGTAAACGAATAAATGAATATGAGTGTGAGTGTGAGTTCAAGCTTTCTGTTTGCTCTTGCTCCACACACTCATATTCAAATTTTCCCATCCAAATTGAACAAAACGAACGCTTATCAAAACATTAACAACAACAACAACAGCAACAATAATAATCATAACAACAAACAATAACAAGCAGCAACTAAAAAACAATTAAGATTACCAAATAAATGCCCTCAGACCCGAAACTTGAACTGCTTGAACTCTAAATATGCTCGACAAATTCTGACGAGCAATTTGCTGAGCTGTCAAGCAGACAAATTGATTTGACAATCAATTAAAGTCGACCAGTAAATATACTCTATAGATTACACTAAACTTAATTGAAGGTTTACTTACATATCAAAATTCTAAGAAGATTCATTCTCAATATATTCTTTGTTATAATCAGAGCTCGCAAAAAGTGGTCCCTTTTTGTGGGCAGTCATAAAAAAGCTGGTGCTAGCTGACACTCAGGCAAAGGGAATCGAAGTAACACTTAAATTTCGTTTGTGCTCAATTCGATCAATGTTAAAAACACACAAATATTTTGTAGCTCACTTCGTGTTTTCGCTCAACTGAGACACTTCGACAAATAATATTTTTAAAAAGTGTTTTTTTAACATTAACTCAATTTTAATTGTTAAACTTAATAACTAATTAAAAAAAGCTTTATTTATATTTGTTTCAATTTATTTAAAATAAGACACTTTTTGCTTCCACTTCGTTTGTTTTGCTAAGTTTTCGATCGTTGAACGTCAGTTTCACATTCAAACTGTTTCGTTAGAGAACTTTTCATATTTTTTCTCACTGTTTAGTGTAAAACACAAAGCTCAAAAGAAACAAAAATATGTGTTTTTTAAGAGAGTGAGCGAGTCTGCTCCAATTTTCCCTGTCTTTTTGGTGAGCTGACAGCCTAAAAAAATGGGTTGAGCATATTTTGCGAGCTCTGGTTATAATAAATAATATTTTAATTAATATTTAGAGAATACAAGTGAATCTAGTGAATGTATTTAAACAAAGCAGAGAAGGAATGTCATTGTAATAGGAATGCAAGAAGTATCTCATTAAGTATGGATAAGTATCCATATTCCTGTATCACTGATACAAAATATGTGCATTAGAGTGGGTCAATTTTTTCGATTTCGAGAAATTATGATAGTTTTTGACTTTTCATACGATTTCCCATATTTCACGTTAAAAATCGGAAGCTCGATTTTGACTTTAGACCCATGGTTTCTTGGGCAAATCTTCTTAGAATTCGTCGTAGATTATGATTTTGACAACCGCTTGAAATCAAAAAAAAATTTATTGTTGTTCCATACAAATTGACCCACTCTAATGTGCATATATAAAATAAATAGCAAATCATGATAGAGAATTAAAAAAATTTATCAAAAGTATCAGCAAGCACAATTTTGGTGCTGAACATAGATACAAAGATTTCAGTGAGATACTAAAGTATTTATACTGGGGTGCCACAGAAATCTCTTTCACCTGAATTTGACGTAAATTTGTATGAAATTTACGTAATTTTTCAGGTGAAAGAGATATCTGTGGCACCCCAGATAGGTTGCTAACAAAAGTATCTTTCGAATTGAAAACAATATAATTAGCTCGAAAAGTATTTTAAAAGCAAAAAGATATATATGTCGAGTTGATTAGAATCTATTTGATAGAAATGTATTTGTCATCAAAAATATTGGAAAATACACAAATGTCAGCACATCTATCTGGACTTTCCCCATCAGAAGATTCTGAAACATTTCCCACTCTGCGCACAAAAATTCCAACTGTTCGATTTTCTGCTTGCGACTCTTATCACTCTGTTGTTGTTGTGTTTGTGTGTACATTGGTAAGCTCAAACTGCTGATAAGCTTGACCATCACTGAACTAGTTGTGGAAAAAACACAACAAATAAATGCACGTTTGGGAAAATTAAATTTTTACCCACAAGCAAGGAAAAAACACAAAATCTTGTGAAAAAACCAAACTATTCCAGCGTGCAGAAAAGTATAAAAGCATTGAATGAACGATGATCAATTCAGAATTCAATTCTTCTCTTCAAGTCAAAGTTAAACGCAGTCAGTCTTTTGATATATTCCATAAATCGGTTGCAAAATGCTGTCAAATATAGTTTGTATAATTCTTGCGACAAGTTTGTTTTCATCGATCTCTGAAGCAACTCAAATTACCGAGCGTAATGGGACACTCTTAGGACAACAGCAGAACTATGGAGTCGGGATGGCATCCGATATACAAGTGCCTCGAGAGGAGGTAGGACGACTGAAGGAAAATGCAGTTGTTCAGGATTCAGGCACACAACTGAAAGCGGAAATAGAACGAATTGTTAAGGAATCAAGCCTACGCACTTGCAACAAGGCAAAATACCCTAGAATCTACGGCATGTCCAGGATTCCTAATTTCATTTGTCAAATTTTGGAAGTTGCTTGCGATGAGATAACTCGGGAAGGAGAATGGACGATTATCCTGAGGAGGTTGGATGGAAGCGTGAACTTTAACCGCAGCTGGACTGAGTATAAAAACGGATTCGGAGATCTGGACGGAGAGTTCTTCTTGGGCCTGGATAAAATTCACGCTCTGACTGCTGAGAGGAATCAAGAGTTACTTTTCCTTCTCGAGGCTAAGGATGGAAATGAAATGTTTCAGACGTACGACGCATTTTCAATTGGTGGCGAGGACGAACAATATGTATTGGACAAAGTGGGCATACCCAGTGGAACAGCTGGTGATGCATTCTCTCTACATCGTGGCAGGAATTTTTCCACATTTGATCGGAATAATGATTTTTTGTCAGTGGGAAACTGCAACGTAGATAAATCTGGCGGCTGGTGGTACAACAATTGTTACAATGGGTATGATGAAATGTTAATTGGTTTTTAAAGCTTTGTTTATAAAATTCAATACTTTCAGCATTTTGACTGCAACGTATAATAACAACATCTTTTGGTATTATTGGAGAGGATACACGAACTCTCTTAGAAAAGTCGTTATGCTGATACGTCCAAAGACGTGAATTCTAAGCCTCGGCTATATGAAATGTTATTCATCGGTACAATTGGATATCTTGTGGGAACCTTTTATCTTGGATATGTATATTTTTAGAAATTTAAAATTAAATTGTTTGCAATCTAAATTGTCTGTAATTTAAGTTAGCTTTTAGATTGTTAACTGAGGTTTGTTTTTTTCCATAACTTGAAGCTATATGTTATTTTATTGCGGTTTATATTTGTATAATTTTAAGAGTTTACCAAAATTCTGTCTTGAAAAATTCTTAATAAATCTAAAACAATATCTCTGAGCTTTAGGTATTTAAAATTATTGACTAAAAGTTGTTTTTTAAATGGTTACTCCAAGTGAAAACAGAAAATTTTTTTTAAGTGTCAGCTCATAACTAAAGATTTTAATTGTTGTTCTGCATTAGTGTTAAGTCAACTTTAATAACTTTTTTTTTTACAAAACTAATATTGTTGAGTCAATTTATTCTTGTTGAGGCCAAATTATGATCAAAATGACATTCCGCATGTAAATCGGCTGAGTTTCTACAAAGTTATGGGACTTGTCAAATTTCGTATTTTTAGATCATAAGTCGTGAAGGGGGGTACGGGGGTAAGATCAAATTTTTCCAAAATTTATTTTTTACAAAACTAATAGTGTTGAGTCAATTTATTCCCTTACAATATGCAAAAGAATAAGAAATAAAAAGAATGTTTTTGCGTGCGTTTTATGGGTTTAAAAATACAAATAACTAAGGGAAACTTGGTTTGTTTGGCATACAAAAATATGTATATTTAGTGGCAAATATGATTAAATAAATTCAATAAATAAATAAAAAAAGTTTTATTTTCATTCTTCAAGATTTTGATACTTTTAGTTACCGTCATTTAGTTGACGTTTTAAAAATAAATGAATAATTAAATAAAAATGTATTTAAATAATTTTAGCTTGTGTAATTGCATTAAATTTTATATGTCGACTAATAATTTTTAAATTAATGCTGAGCTAAATTTTTAATGCACATAATTAAAATATATAATACAAATAATATTGAAAAATCTCTTTTATTTTTTAATTTGCTTTTGGTGAACTGGATTCAGTTGAAGCTTAATTCATAAATTATTAATTTTAATTTTAATTATATTCTGTGTGTCGATAGATTGAAGTCGTTAATAATATTTAAACATATTTTTTTTCTTAATAGTTTATTAAAACGATTACATAAAATTTACTCTTAGATAAATGACAGATCCATCTCTAATTCAATATAATACAATCCTTCGAATTGTCTGTTTGGCACTGGAATGTCTGATCACTTTTCGCTGGCAGTGTCTTCTGTCTCACCTGCTCCATTTGCTGTCTCATATCAGACTCATTATAGGCACAACCTGAGACTGGCTTCAGAGTTGGCTGAGCGATGAGTTTCAGGTCATGGCGCTGCAGAAGACGGCGACACAGGAGCTCAAGAGGCGCCTCCAAGTTCCATGCCACGCGCGCCGACATCTCGCAGTAGTCGAGGTTACCCTGCCGACGATAGACCAGATCGAGGGGTATGCGCTCCAGCTCCGCCTTGTTGCCACAAACCACCACGGGCAGCTGCTTGCCGCAGATCTGCTCCAGCGAGTGCAGCCAACGAGCCACATTCCGCGCACTGCGCGCCACATTCAGATCGAACATGATGATCGCACATTCGGCAAAGAAAAAGTAACCGTTGTGCAGTCCTCCATGGCGCTCATCGCCCGCCACATCCCACAGCTGCAGCGCCAGCGCCTGGTAGTTGGTCTGCAGCAGCAGCGTGTACACCTGGACGCCCTCCGTGGGCACGTGCTCGCCCCCGAACTCACCCCCGAACTGCCCAGTCGCATGTCGACGCAGGAACGTCGACTTCCCGACTCCCGAATCGCCCAGAATCAGACACTTGTACGTCTGCTCAGTGGACAAACTGGGCCTAAACTCCATAAGAATTGGCTTGTTTCAAGTAATGTGTAAGTTTACGAATTTAATTTCTAGCTAACTATGATTTAAATTAAAAGTAAAAGTAGTTAAATCACATATGTAAATGTCTTTCTTCAAAAACTCTGTTTCAAAATAGTCGCGAATTTTATTTTGTATTCAATTAGCTAACATCGAAGGAGTTAACTGTGATCACACATATTGGATGAATCCAAAATACATAACTCATTTAAATTAGATACTCTTTTTTTAATATTTTTTTGTAGGAAATTTGTTTAAAAATTGTTTTTATTTTTTTCACATGTTTGTTATATACAGGGGTGGGCACTCGAAGTGTTACCAATTAAAAATGCTGTAATTTTGTCAATTTTTTTGTTTTTCATTTCAAAACTTCAGATTATTTTGAAAACATTTCAAATTTTACGAAAATGTAAATGTTATGGCGGAAAATGTTTTGGCGGCCATTGCTGTGATGAAATGAAGCTGGAAACGTTGTTTTGTAAAAATCGTTGTGTTTGTCCGGCTTAATGAGATTGTGCCGAGTCTTGTTGAAATATCTAATAGTTTCTACGGAATTTTTTGCGTGCCCAAGGTACCAAAGCATCTTTTAAGACCTTTTTAAGGTAGATATGTTGGTTAACCTTTACGCCCTGCTCGATGAAAGCCAGTGGTGAGCGTCCTGTGGCAGTTACTGTGGCCCAAACCATCACTGATGCAGGTGCTTGCTTTCGCAGAGCAATCCGTTGGTCTAAAGTGTCGTCTGATTTGTCCTTTAACCATACGCGATCGATCTGCTTGTTTACAAATTGCTGAACTATAAAAATTTTTTCATCAGAAAATTCAATATTTTCAAGTTCGCCACAAACGTGCAAGTGTTGCACTTTTGCGCTTCAAGTCCATTTAGATAACTTCTTTTAACTGCGACATATATCGATATACTTTTGTAAGCTTGTAGAAAATTCATCAGACAAACACTAGCCAAAACATGAGCGCGCGGCCTTTTGCCGTTTGGATGCTAGAGCAGCGTATTGCTAGTAACACTTCGAGTGCCCACCCCTGTATTTTGAAAATAATAAAAGCCTACATTTTGAAAATTAAGGTATTTCAATAATTCAATTGTTTATGAAAAATAAGTTAAGCTTTCAGAGCTCAGAGAAAAATGTTCAAGTGTCAGCTCAGTAATCAGTTTCACTTTCAGTTACAGTCTGTACCAGGGATCGTAACGATTATAAGCAATATGTATAAAAAAATTAAAATAAAAAATAGAAGCTATTTCGTGTTTTTAATATAAAATATTTAAAAATTTCTTTTGTTTTAAATAGAAAAATAATAGAAAAATAATAATAACAATAAAAATATCTTTATTTTAGATTGAATAAATTACATATACGTTAGTTTTTGAAAGACTATCCTGGAACAGGATACATTTTTATTTCCAATTTATATTTTAAATTATTTTGAATTTTTATAATCAAAAATTTAAGAAAAAACTAGTTTTTAAATTTTTATTATAAAATTAATTATTAAAATTAAAAATAATTTTCTAAATTAAGAAAATAAAAAATGGAAATAAAATTGTATTCTGTTCCTGGATAGTCTATCCAAAAATAGCGTATGTGCAATTTGGTTAATGTCATTATTTTATATTTTTTTTCCGACTCATAACTCTTATTTGAGATTCCTGGTCTGTACTTTTCCCAAGCGGAAGTTGCCCAATCATTTCTCACTGTGCATCAAAAAATCCCAACTGTTTGCATTTTTGTCTGCGACTCTTATCGCTGCTGATTAAGCTGGAGCATCACTGAACTAAGTGCGAAAAGCCCAACAAAGTTCACATGATTCACTTGGCTATGATTCATTTCTTCCCACTGCACACTGGGCCGGATTGCCGAATAAGTGGCATAAAGTCGAAAATTGCATATATCGAGCTGAAACTTGGCATATATATTGAATATACCACTCTAAATATTTCAGCAATATTTTGAGTCAGCTTGACCACGCCTACCCCGACTGCCCATATAAGACAACATGACGTATACGTGATTTAAATTATATTTACATACAAACAAGCACATCTAGAAAATTAAGCCATCGGAAAAGCCGCAAAAAGCCGCAAACCGGATTGTTATTATATTTTTATGAATAGGTTCTACTTTTTTTCAACATACATTACACATCGCAGAAATACGCAGAAGACTTTATTTTTCTCTACAGAAGACGAACACTTTGGGTAAATTTTTTCTTATTGAACAACACAAAACAATACACATATTATCACATATAACAAGTTTTGACACAAAATCTTTTCATTCAACTCCAATTTACATACCTCGGTCTTCAAAATCCATTTTTAATAATAACCAATTTGCTTATCGTGTGGCTTTGCCAAGCGCACAAAGTCAACAAAAGTTTGCCGCCCATTTTGTCACAAAAGTCAGCTGTTTAATCGGCTGACTTTGGAGCTTGATAAAAAATGCCAGGGTTGCATTTTTAGCAAAAATATTTATTGATGCTTTCTACAGAGGGAATCTAGTATATATATGTTAAATAAAAATGTAGATTTGCTTCAATTAAATTTTCGACTTTTTGCCACTTATTCGGCAATCCGGCCCAGTGTGCACTGGCGAGACCAAAAAAAATTAATTAATCTTGTGGCGAAACCCCAAAAAAAAAACGACGATACTCTACAGTAGATAAGCAGTGTATGACAAATAAACATTTCAGAATTTACTTCTACTCTTCAAGTCAAAGTTGGACTCAGTCAGTCTTCAAATCAATTTCCCAAAAATCGGTCACAAAATGTTGACAAAAATAATTTGTATAATCACTGTGGTAAATTTATTCTCAACGTTGTCAGAAACCATTCAAATATCCGAACGTAATGAGACGAATTTAATTCTGTTGATGGACTCTCAACTAAACGAACTGAGGTAAGTTTCGAAATATCGAAAAATTTCGCAAACTAATCGATTTCTTAGAGCGGAGCAGCAACGACAAAAGAAAGATGATCTGGAATTGCAAACAAATATGCAATCTATTAGATCGGAACAGGATCGTCAGGGAAAGTTGATTGAAGGACTTCTCAAGGCAGTGGACAGTGAGGATCGTCAAGAAAAACTGATAACCGATATTCAACTTCTCAAAACGGAGCAGGAACGACTGGGAAAGTTGATAGATGGACTTCTTAACCATCGCAACTGTACTGGGGCCAAAATTAATGGGATCTACGACTTACTTCTGCCGAATTTTAATAGTCAACCCTTTAAAGTTGCCTGCGATGCGGAAACTCTCGAAGGCGGATGGACGATAATATTAAGGAGATTGGATGGAAGTGTCGACTTCTATCGTAGCTGGACTGAGTATAAAAATGGATTTGGAGATCTGAGTGGCGAGTTCATCTTGGGCTTGGACAAAGTACACGCAATAACTGCTGAGAGGCGACAGGAACTGCTCGTAGTTGTCGAGGACTTCGAGGGGAATCAGAGATACGAGATGTACGATGACTTTGCCATCGGCAACGAGAGTCAACAATATGAACTGCACACGCTGGGCACGGCCAGTGGAACAGCTGGTGATTCCCTCTACTGGCACCGCGGCATGAAGTTCACCACATTTGATCGGGACAACGATCGCTGGAAGGAGGAAAACTGTGCCGTGCGTCTCACTGGCGCCTGGTGGTATGGATACTGTCATGCCAGGTACAAAGAATGTTCATTGTTTTCATTTTTAAATGTGTTTCTAACCACATTTTATTCTTACAGCCACTTGGCGGGCAAATACAATGACAGCACTTGGGGCACGGGCGTCGTGTGGAGCCAATTCCGGGGCTACGAGTACTCCCTCAAGCGAGCCGTCATGATGGTACGACCCAGAAGGGAGCCCGTCATCGTCCAACTTATGGCAAATTATTTAAGTCCTTAATTTTAATAACCCGTTGTAGCCATTGATCTTTATTATAATATAAACAAAAATGTTCGCGATTGTCCATTGTCCATCTTTTTCCAACTCTCTTATTATTTTCTCTACAACATTGGTGTCCAAAGTGCCAAAAGCCAATTCCATAAGAAAGGAACTGATCAGGGATGCCACAGAAATCGCAAGCGAAATAGAATTTTAGCAATTTCACCAACCTTTTCGAACTAGGCTGCTAAGGGTTGACACCTTCTCAGATTAAATTACCAAAGGGTTTGTTTAGCAACTTTTTTAAGTTTATCATTGCAGAACCATCAGTTTTTAATTTTATTCTTATTTAATTTATATAATTTAATTTAATTATATAATATTTAATTTTATTTAAAAGTAACTCTGCGTGAAAAATGTTTTCACAAATTGCACAATAAGTTAAAGGTTTTTTTTATCGGTAAAACTTAATTTACCTCAAAGGACCTATTTTTTAATGCTTAATTTAAAGAAAACTGAAAAGGTTCCATACATTTTTTTTAAATACCTTATTTCGAATTCTGACTAAAAAATGTGGCATCGCTGACCCTAACTTCAAAAATTTAAATCGGACTAGGTGGCAGCATCGGACGCCAGCGAATTTAGCGCTAGTTTATTTCGCGTAAAATTAAATTGAAATGAAATTCAAGCGAAAGCGATTTCTGTGGCATCCCTGTATAATTCTGCCAGCGTCGCGTCGCAGCCGACACACTTGTGCAGAGAGCGAGAATACATGTGTTCTATAAATAGCACGCTCAGTGGCTTGCTCTCTTACGATGCGCCTCTTCGGTTTCTTGTTCTCTCACGAAGCATCTGATCGGCTGATGCTTTCTGATGTCAGTCGGTGAGCTGCGTTCAATGGGGAGAGATCGTACTGCGCCAGTTGCCGTTCATAGTAGTACATATAATAGGTCTGGCCTCCATAGTTAAGTCTGTATGTCTACGCTGATCAATGTCCACTATGTAAATGATCGCGTTCTCCTCGACCAGCTGAAAGGGCAACGGCGATCGAGACGTGGCTCGCAGGTAACCCGCTTCCTGGATGGCCAACACATCGACTTGGCCCAAAAAGGCAGTCATTTTCATACAATAAGTGCCTGTTAAGCAGTTTTCAAAAATTTATAAAAAATATAAGCGAAAAGATTTTTGAAAATTTTTTTTTTGCAGTCACTCCTTAAATTGTTAGAAGAATGTTTTTGCATCCCAACATTTTTTTTAAAATATCAAGGAAAAAAGTTTTGAAAGCTGACTTTTTTTAAAATTCGAATATTTCAATGGGTACTTAATGGGTTAAGGAAAGTTATGCATCATTCAAACGGAATTCAGATGACCTTTCCAAATATATTTTTTTTTTACTGTGAAGACTGGACTTACAATAGCTTGTTTAGTAGAAGAAAGAGTGTACTTATTAATTTGGCCAGTAGTGTATTTAAAAAACTCATGCTAACATAAAGAATCTTAAATTTGAATTTTGACTGACTTTTTTTTCAGAGTAGCAATACTCACCGTTCCCAAGTGACTTTCAGCTTGATCTCTTCGGCCCAACGATTCAGATTGAACTGTTATCAACACAGAGTTCTTGTCAATTTAAAGACTCTTCAGATTTGTTATTTTATAGTGTAGAATGTGTGTTTAATCTGTCTTATCTGGGAAATTTCAAAAATTTCTAGAAACCATTGCTATGAAATGCACAACAATTTAAAATTCAAGGTTTCGGTAGTTGATAATCTTTAACATTGGAATTTTTTATACTATAAATTGTGCTGAATTAACTAATGAAATTGACGATTATCTGTGTTTTTTGAAAAACATGAAATTCTTTATTCAAAATGTGTATAATTTTTACTTAAATTCGATTTGAATTTCAACCACGATTATTGGCATTTCTTGGTAGAATTTCAACTGGCAAATGATCACTGCCGGTGACATTGATTAGAGTATTAGCTTCGAGGGAGTTTTTCCAGTTGATTGGACCTCCGTAGACTCCAAAGTCGATAATTCGACCGCTTCTCGGCCTGGTTGCCACAGCAGGGAACACTCTCTGATGGAAGCAGTACTGAGTATCTGGTGGCAGTTGAACACTTCCAGGTAATACATTGAAATCACCCATAAGAATCCACTTAGTCTGATGACACTCTTGAGCCATATACCGAGAAACTTTTGAAATGCCATTATTAATTTCAGTCCTTGCGCGTTTGGGATCCGTGTGTGTCGTGAAGATCATATAATTAATAAGGCGAATACCGAGAATTGGTCTATTAATAAACAAACGACGATCAGAAGAATCTGGTGCTATTATATAGACTGTGTCTGCTCTCTCGTTAGATATTATTGCCATGTTATACTTTGGAAGGTTCTTGTTAACATTCACCCCTGTACGCGTATTAACTCTTTGATCAAAGTAGTACAAGTAATAAGTTTGGCGATTAACTGTGAACTTATATGACTGTACATCTGCAAGGCCAGGATCTTCCCTTATCTGGTTGCTATCGATACCCACTAGAATATTGTTCGGTGTATCGATAACAAGTCGGTATGGGAAATTTGAGAGAGAACCACATTCTTGGATGGCCAGTACATCGTAATGACCTAGAAAGTTCACCACAGATCCCCATGTATCGCCTTCTGTATTCCAGGTTAAAAAGGTTTTATCCTGACCGGATGCCTTGGCTACGAGGAAGCCAAACAGCAGAAGAAGACATGTTTGCATCTGAAATAATTTTATTTCTTTTAGAATATTTTAGTTGCCAACAGTTTTTTTCATACTCACAGTTCCCATGAGTTCGCTTATTCCGCTTCGATTTAGGTCTCAAATAAGACTAAAATGTACAAAAAAATCTAATCACCACGAAAACTTTTTGTTTATGAAATCTGTTCATTAAATTAATCAAAAATGTATATTTCTGTTCTTATCGCAGGTTCAAAATGTCAAAAGACACATGACGTCAAGCAGCTAAAATAATTATAAAATATTTGTAGATTTTAATAAAATAATTTAAGCAAGCGGAACAGTCAAGTGCACTCGACAGTAATATACCCTGGGCCTAAGAATCGATACGCCAAAGATTTGAAGCCCACGCGATTCCCTTACTAATCCTTAATTATCTTCCTATCATTTCTGGGGCAGCTAAATACATATTTAATACTTATAAAAAAGTTTAAAAAAATTATAAGTAATAAAATAAATGAAAAAATTGCTTGTCCGAACCAGGAATCGAACCCACGACCAATGGCGCACGGGCGCGTATCTCTAAAATTAGACAATTCATATAAATTAAAAATTTTAAATAATCAAAAATCATCCCCGATCACATGATTCGCGTGCCGAGCACTTATCACTTCCACCACGCCGCCACTTCGTCCGATGCTGGCAAACTCGATATACATACTCGTTGTACATTCTGGCGGAGTAAATGTAAAATTAATTGACTCTTAATTCTATTTATAGAATTTTTAGTAAAAGGCGTTTTTCACAAAATTTGTAGTATCTTCACTATTTTTGACCCAAACGTGTTGAAAGTTGCTGATTTGGTTTTGGGCATGATTTTACACCTGTTGCATTCAAAAAAAAAAATTAAATTTGTCCAACTGAATTTCATGCCTAGTTTCTAATCCGAATCTATATATTTAAAGTTTATTTCAACATTTCGGGCTGTTTTAACCATAGTGCAATGGACTTTCATCTCCAGTAGAAACTTAGTTAATTATGCACTAAAAAATAATTTAAAAAATATTTCATTAAACTCTAAAATGTTGTAGAGTTGCACAGTTATTTATATATTAGATAATGTAAAGTGATTGTATTTATTAAATTTATTTTCATTCTTAGAGAATGATGAATGAAATTTTCACTTTAAAATTGAGTAGAAATAGTTTCATTAATGCACACACACCCCTTTGATGGGGTGTCTATGTTGTGTTAGTTTCTAAACAAGCGACAGGGTGTTCTTAACCCTTTTCACCCTTTAAGTTAAAGAACTGTGTCTGAGAAAAGGACGTCATCAAAAGCGACTTTTGTTTGAGCCCAGAAAAATATGTGACGGCAATTTAATTAAAAACTTATGAATGAGTGAACAAAAAAACTTTTTGCACATCCTTCGACTTGAAGATGTTTTTATCGTTGTTGTTTGCACAAATGAATTATCCACACACACACACACACACACACAAACTTATACACAGACATAAAGTTGATATGTGTATGTGTGTGTCTGTCTGTGTGTGATCAGCATACACGAACTTTGTGAGGGTTTTTATACAACATACTATAAAAGTAAAAGCACAAAGTTTTTACAGCGTAAAAATATAATTGGAGAAATTTTATAAAGTTTTCTTTTAACCCATTCACAGGGTATTTTGATTGCACGGCAACATGTGTTCAGATGGGAAAGATATTTGTAAGTATTTTCTATTAAAATATTGAATTTTTTTCAAATATTTGATACTGTATATATATTATATTATTATCTATAATTTATTTACTTTGCTCTTTATTCAGTTTTCCTTTCAGTTGGAGCAACTGTCTTCTATCATTGTACTTTATAGGGTATCATAAGCTCATCACATTTCATCTAGTTGTTGATTCCAGTGTTTCTAGCTTTCTGCAGCCAAACAACTTTTAAACTTTGACTCAAAGCATTCGCCTGCATATAATAAAATGGGATAAAATAAGATAGTTAAATTATTCGTGTACTTATTTATTTAATGTCAACTAAGTGCAGTTGAGCAAAAGTACTTAAAATAATTAGTATAAAATTAAGAACTTAAAAAATATATTAATTTGAATTTTAACTTAATGGAAATGACAGTGTAAAAAATATTATCTAATTACGTATACGTAATATTTACAAATATTTAAGAAAACTGTTTCAGACTGGAAGTATAAAATGTATTTGAAAGATATTTATTTAATGGCGTGATAATAATTATCACATTACGTATACGAGACGTGGTACAATGCGGCGTACGCTGAGCATATCCATTCATCACAGATGTCCTCGGCTTCAATGCCACTTGAGAGTGTCAAGGACTCTTGGCTAAGAGCCTTCGGTTTAGTTAATTCTCGTCGAATTCAATTGCCAAATCGATTTGAAAAGGCCAGCTGAAACTTTTCGAGTATGTCTTTTGGCCAGGACTCAGACTCAGGAATGCATTGTAGTTGTATTTTATACACACAAATTTTTGTCTCCTGGTCGCAATTTCCACTTGGCACATTTACAGGCAATTCTAAAGGAGGGGGAAAGGGGAAGAAGTCTTCGTTTTGAATTGGGGCTTTGGGGTCTTGGGGCTTGCCCATTTTATTGTGTGCATTTGGGTAAAAGTGAATAAGAAAATTTGTTTGCCAACTTTTGGTGTAATTTGTAAACATCAAAGAGAATGCCAGAGAAAACATGTCCACGAGTCAAAGGGATCAAGAGTTGCTTTGCGAATTCGTGCGGAAATCTTCTACGTGTGCGGCATGCCAAAAATCTTCACTACTTCTTTCCCCCTCCCTCTCTCTGTCTCTCTCTCTCTCTCTCTCATAGTCGAATGGCATGTGAGCTGTGCCACCAGTTGCCGCTACAAATCCGTTGAGGCTGTTGATATAGCCCAAGCATTGCTTAACTTTGACTTACGTAAATCAATGAATTTGTGTGCGCATTAATTCACACTCGGAAAAAATACACATATGACATCCTAAAATTAAGCTTATACAATTTTAAGATTGTTGTTTCATTCTTAGAATGAAACTTTCTATTTTAGTTAAATTTTTCATTCTTGCGTCTTAGAATTCTCAACTGATTCCAGCCGCACAAAGGTGACACCAAGTGACCAACAAAAGACTCTATTATTAAATGGTATTTAATTTTTAAATTTGTCGCGATTTTTGTTTAATTAAACTAGGGTATTTCAAGATTGAAACGGGCTTAAAAATATGAGAATTGTTTTCTTACTAGAAATAAGTACATTATAGGATAAATTCGAGAGTTTTGTGTGCTTAAACTAGAATGATCCGATCTTGTACAGACTTCAATAAATTCCAAAACGTAGTTAAAGCTTCCCAGAAAAATTTCCGGGATTTCGAAAGTCGAACTTGAAACTAGATTTGTTATACCCTGTGCCCATTGAAAATGGTCTAATAGGGTATATTGGATTTGTGTGATGTATGTAACAGGGAGAAGGAAGCATCTCCGACCCCATAAAGTATATATATTCTTAATCAGCATCAACAGCCGAGCCGATTTAGCCATGTAGCTAGAGACCTCAAATTTGATATGTATATTCCTGGATACCGGGTGCAGATTAAGTATGTTTTTAAAATTTGTTAAATTAATTAATATAAGTTTGAAAATAATTAAAAAATAATAACATTGTTGTTAGCTAACAGCTAAGCTGGATATTTGTTTAGCGATTGGTTATTTAGAGGTCCTTTACAAGGATAAAATAAAATATCGAGTTTGACTTTCGTCAATAATTTTTATTGTAAGGATTAGAGAAAGACAAACAGCGAAGGAGATTAAGGGGAACAAAGAGATGCAGAAATATTGTCACTTGGAAAAGGTTTTGTTATGGAAGGAGATTATCATTTAATTTCTGGGCCGTATCATCATAACGGCTTTTTTGAGAGAGTAGTTGCGACCGCGAAAAGGATTCCAATTGACGCCTTGATTACTGTTGAAATCCTTATATATCCCCGTCAAATGGCTGTAAGAATTTAAGCTTACATAACATATAATGTCTTAAAAGTCAGTTAATATTTTATCATACTTCTCGTTACAATCATCATACCACCAGGCGCCTTTTTGGTCTAAGGCGCAGTTCCACGGCTTACGATCATTATCTCGATCAAATGTACTGAATCTTGAGCCTCGCTGACTTCTCAGCGAATCGCCAGCTGTTCCAGACGCCTCGCCCAGAGTGTTTAACACATATTGTTGACTCTCGTCGCCAATAGCAAACTTGTCATACAACTCATACTTTTCGTTTCCCTCAAAATCCTCAATAACTACAAGTAGTTCCTGGCTACTCGCTGAGGTCAGTGCATGAATTCTGTCCAGACCCAAAAAGAACTCGCCCTCCATATCTCCGAATCCATTTTTGTATGAATTCCAGGTCCGGTAAAAGATCTCACTTCCATCCATGCGTCTCAAAATGACAGTCCAACCTCCTCCCTGAGTCTCTGAATCGCATCTCACCTTGAAGGAGGTTTCACTGTAGCTGGGATTGAGAACCTCGTAGACGCCACTTGGCTGAGATTTGGCTTTAACCTCAGTACAATCTTTAATATAAGCTTTGGATCGAAATGAAATTTTCTCTTTAAACTCCGCACTTGCAAAAGATCGGGAAAGTAGTAAGAATAAATTAATTATGAGAATTGTGCAACTTATTTTGAGCAACATTTTTGTGGCTGTAACTAAGTGGAATACGTGGAAGTCTGAGCTGAGAACTCGTTTTATAGCCGAGCCAATTAGAAATGCATCAAGTGGGAATAATGGTTAAATTTGTCATGCTCCAAAGAAAAACACTTTATACACATAACGAATTTGCTATGGATGTTGATCTGATGGTGTAAATATTCCTACTTACACCTGCAGATAGATGACAATGGTTTCAAAAATCATTTAAATTTGTTGTTTATGCAATAGATCATCGAATAAAATCGAATCGATCGAATAAAGACAAAGTAATTGAAGAAACTATAAAACTCTTCTTTAAGTCAAAGGTAGACAAAGAGTATACTGAAGTGAGAAAGATGGGAAGGAGTGTTTCTTGAATCCCAACTCTTTTCTCAAGGCCAATTGATTCGGCACAGTTACGCCCATAAGTTATGCAACAAAGCGCAACAGATTTCTTAAATGACATAGTCTCATTGAATCCATTAGTTTCGTTGAGATCAACAAACTGAATCGAATCTTAAAATATTTTCTAGTTAGGCACTTAGAAAGTAGAGTAAAATACATTATTAAAATTAAGCATGTTAGTTTCAAACACATCAACTAACTAGTGACTAAAGTACTTAAAAGTACCAGTGTATCTAAGATTTTGATTTTCAATATACAGTAAATTTAATATATGAATTATTAACAAATAATAAATAATGATTGTGGGGCAGCATTCCGCTGCTTCAGAGTCCCGTTCATTTAGTTTACTAAGTAAAATGCACCGTAGCAGTATTTTTATACCCTGTGCGGGTATATTAAGTCTGTTAAAAGTATGTAACGAGCAGACACTATATATGATCAGCATCAATAGCCGAGTCGATAAGTACATATGTATGTATACTGCATTTGCCAGCACAAAATAAATCAGTTCGTTAGTCTAGTGCTTAGAGATGCGCGACCGTGTGCGGGGGTCGCGGGTTCAGTTTCTGGTTTTGTGACTGTCAAATATGTTACTTTTCACTTTTACTGAATTTTTAAAATTTGCTAAAGTACATCATTTGTATTTTAGCTGTCTATTTAGCTGCTACAGAAAGGATTACTCAATAATTAAACGTTTTGCAAAACTATCAAATATTCGGCGCAACTAGGTACAGGGTATTTTACTGTCGAGTGCACTCGACTTTTCTGCTAATTTATTTCTTAGTTTTGTAAATTTCGAACTCATTCGTTTGAGATCTAGACTTTTTCTCTGAGTGCATAATTCAAGTTTCGATTCAATTCGATTCGATTCGTCTCGATGCGATTTTTTTTGGGATTCTCAGGTTACATAACGCTAATGAAGCGCCAAAAAATGAGGAAGAGGAAAATTTACTACCGTCCAAGGATGTTGACGCAGCTGCTCGAGCCAAAGTTATGATAACAAAGAACTAATTAAGAAACATGACGTCCTTATGACAGCCTCCATCTCAGTCTCAGTCTCCATCTCAGTCTCCACCTCAGTCTCAGTCTCCATCTCAGTCTCCATCTGAGTCTCCTTTTTAGTCTGAACTTGGCTGTGGCCGCATCTCTCTGATGATGTCCTGATGTACTAATTAAGTTTTGAACGTGACGAGAAATCGCAAGTAGCAATTTCGTTGTTTGATTTTTCTCTTGGCACAAATTGTGCCGCTTCCTTCTCCTGTGGCGGCTCCTTTCAACTGAATAATTAGCTGCAAAGTGTGCAAAGGAGTCAGTCGCAGGACACAGCTCTCACTCTCTCTCTCTCTCTCTCTCTCTCTCTTTCTTTCTCTTCCTTTTCCCCCTTTCTTGCTGCTCATCAGTTTCGGCAAGTTTCCTTTTGGCTAACTACAAATTAGAATTAATTTTCTTGATGTTCCTTTATATATACTCGTATTTGCCTGTTTATGAGCTGAGGCTAATGAAGAAAGACAATGGTCAAAGAACTTTGTACTAGCTTAAAGTGAACCTTAAATATTTATATGTCTGCTCTATAATAAAAGTGTTTTATTTTAGGCCAAATATATATTTAATGAAGAAAGTGTTGAGCACTTGAAAAGTTCTATATTAATTTATTTATTTATATTTGTTTGTTTTAATTATGATTTAATTATGATTATTTATTTATTTAATTTTTATTTACATTAATATAAAGTCTTATATTAATTTATTTATTCACAAACGCATTTTGTTATCTATTTAAGTCAACAAATTAATATTTTACGGATACATATATGACTTAAAATTAACAGACAATTGGTATTTAATTAAAATCCAACTATTTTCTCACTTTCTCTGTCTCTCTGCCGAACTCTCACAATTTGCATTCCCATTCATGAGTTGTGATTTAAATCCTTTGTTGTGTTTGTCACTGCATTTATCTTTGTAATTAATTCCTCGCAGTGTTTTTTTATAGTCTGTTATGTTTTTTGAGATATTTTTCTCTCGTTTTTGGTTTCTCACTCTATTATTATTGCAGGAATTTTTCATATTTGGTCGCAGCTTTTGTGTTTGCTTTGAGGTTGCATTGAAAAGAATTTAATTACAAGGAATTTCAGTTTTTCTCCTTTATTCTCCTCTGTTCTGTTCTCTGCTGCTCTTATTTCATGTCCCACTATTGCCACGCCCACTTTATTATGCATTTTCACGTTTTTCACGACGCTTTGCTCAATTGTGTCTCCGCTGTGAGCGAGAGCGAGTGAGAAGGAGAGAGAGTGAGATGGAGATACGTGGAAATGTGGAATATAAAAATTACCGTTGCGGGGATTAAGAAGTTTCGCTATTATCATTCAAATTATAATTACTTGCAATTGTTTTTATAATGTTCATTAACATTTAGCGCCTTCAGAAATTGCAGCCAAATGGGAAAAGGGAAAATGGCAAAATGGGAGCTGAGAATGAGACTGAGAATGAGACTGAGAATGAGAATGAGAACGAGAATGATACGACTACTGTGAGATGCCTGCGAGCGAAAAGCAAAAGCAAAAGCAAAACTCTCATTTCAGACATTTTCGTAATTATTTTTTAAATTGTAATTTGCGTGGCGAAGAAGATGCCGCTGGGAAGGATTAGTCCCGGAAATGTGGTAGCATGTGTTAATTGGATTTTGGCTGCTCATAAAAACAAAAACTTTATGCCAAAAATTGTCTCCTTCATTGCGACTTAAGCTGTTTCTTCTCTTTTTGTCACGCACACAGCCAGCAGAGAGAGCAATTATTTACAAATATGGTTAGCAAATGTAATAAATTTTATGCAAACTACTTTTATTCAAATTATTCTGCTAAACCTCTACTTATATTTGTATTTCTTTTTATTTGCACTGGTTTTTATTTCCCTAGTTCTGCACATATTTTGCTTAAAAAAAATATGTTGCCTATTTTTCAGGGCAAATAAAATTCGCACTTGCCCGAAAAAGTAGGCAACATATTTTGCTTTTAATGCACTCTTAAGGGTTAATTGCATTTCAGCTCAATTAATTAATTTTATTGTACAAATAACTTTTAATACACTTTTAAGCATTTTTAAGACACTTTTCTAAAATCTCGCAATATCAATGAATTTCATTCATTGTATAATTTTAACCCAACTTAAATCGAGTTTTCTTGTTTAAAGAAAATTTCCAGTTCTCATTTGCCCCAAAAAGTAGGCAACATATTAAGATAAAGTACTTATTCTTATATGCCCTAAAAAGTAGGCAACATATTTTGAGAAAACTTAAAGAATTCTCATTTGCCCGAAAAAGTAGGCAACATATTTGGCATTCAATTGCAAACATAAGGCTAAATTGCATTTCAGGTCAATTATTTAATGTTATTGTGACTGCAAATCACTTTTAAAGCACTTTTAAGCCAATTTCATAAATTTTAATGGTATTTAGAGATTGATTTTATATAGGCCGTAGAGCGGCTTTAAATGTGGATCGCTCGGCCACATGCAATTTGTGTGCATCTCGGCAAATATAAATAAATAATTCATTAAAAACGCACACTCGAATACAGCAAAAACAATTGTGGTTTTTTGCTGAAATCAACAATTTCATTTATAAGCACATAGACATGTGTGTGTGTGTTTGTGTGTGTGTGTGCAAATGTTTACAATAATTTCTTTTGATTTATTTAAGTGGAACTAATTGTGGGCGTTGAACTGCAACAAAAACATAAAGGAAAAAAAATAAACAATATTAAACACAAAAAAAGAGCGGTAAAGAGTAGAGTCGAGCTCCTGACTTTAGGATACCCGTTACTTATCTGAATAAATTTAAAATATTTTGTATTGTAAGGATTCAAAAGGACAGACGGAGATGGCTATATCGACTCGGCTGTTGATGCTGATCATACACTACATACATTGCACTATGGGGCGAAATCCGAAAAATCGAATATTTAGTCATTTTATCAAAGTATTAATAATGCTATATTTTTTATGTTAACATGTAAAGAAAACTTTAAACTGTAAAGTTCGGTACCAACAATGTTATATAACAGACCAATGTTAAACCTAGAAGCTGTTAAAGTCCGATGTTGCTGTCAAAAAGCACGTGCTTTGAGATTGCAATATTTTTGCAGCCTATTTATTAATTGGATTTCTTAAAGACTAATCATTTATTTTACAAAATTTAAAATGGAAACCAATAATACGGGTTTGTACTATGTGTTGATTGTACTAGTTTTCTGTATTTGTGCGTGTTCTATTAATATTTTGTAAAATTAGATAATGCTTTGAAAGGAAATTTCTTGGAAAGAAATTTCAACTTTGAGGAAGCTTTTAACAAAGTTGCTTAACGAGGCTTAATGTACGTCCAACTGTATGTCGTAGATCCATTCATTGTTATTTAAAGGCAATATGTCTCATTTTCCACAATTTCCCACAATCTGCGCAAATGAATTTTTTAGGACGTAACCTCACCATTTTTCAGTGTTGATTTGCTGGCTTGTCGTATGAGATATTTGACCAGTTTTTGAGGTTTTTATTATTAACTCGAAAACTACTTCGGAAATTTTGATGCGGTTTTTTTTCTAGTGCTACGTGTACCCATAGAAATTTTTTGAAAAAGTGGGCATGTCAAAATCTCCGCCCCAATTTTTTTTTTTTTAAATTTTATGCTCACAACCATTTATAAGAGCACACAACTTCCTTTGTCAAAAAATTACTTTTTCTCTTTATTGCTAATAATAAACAAGGTCAAAGCTTGTTATTTGAAATAAAAATTATGAGCTTAGTAGCTTTTAAACATACAAAAAAAAAAAAAAATTAAGGGCGAGGGTGGCGACACGCCCACTTTTCTAAAAATATTTCTGAGGGTGTACATAATATTAATAAAAAAGTCGCAATCAAAAACCTAGCTTATTTTAAAAGTTATTAATAAATATTCGATTTTTCGGATTTCGCCCCATAGTGCATTGCAACGAATACAATATCCCCATTTACTTATTTTTTAAGTAACGGGTATAAATACAAATAAATATAGCATAAAAATTATAATTCAACTTTGAATTGTGATATTTTGAATGAATATGAGTACTCGTAATGCCAACTTGAATAAACTCACAAATTGTTTAATTAAACTCTCATCTCAGCGCGAGGGAGACAAGAAGAGAATGAGAGACAGGGACAGAGACAGACACTGACACCGAGACCGACAAAACAAGCTTCGTGTCTATGAAAAATTAATTTCATTCCTCGGACAATACAAGATATAACTAAACGGGGGAAAAGGGAAGAAACTGGGAAACAAACTTCAACTACAACTCTGAAAACATTCGCGTGTTTGCGTGCAATTTGTAATCGCAAAACAAAGAAAGCGACATAAATTCAACACCTACGGAAAGTCAGGAAGGCACTTCAGCTGTCCAGGGGAAGGCAAATGGAAATGGAAACGGAAACGGGAGGGGAAGGGGAAAGAAGAGGAAAGACACAAGTTAAGACTCTATATATATTCATATGTGTGTATGTATTGTGAGTAAATTCGTTAAGCCTAATTGAAGAAGATGTGATTAAAAGGAACAATGGCTTATTTCTCAACAAAGATTGAACACTCTTCAGATTGTTCAGATAAGTATAATAAGTCAGATAATATGGTAACTTGTCCAATATATGGTAAATCCATAATTTCAATAAATACTGAGTTCAAAATAATTGAAAAAATAAGGAAGATTTTATTTTATTCAAGCAATCTTAAATATTAAGACACAAAATAATCTAAGAAATAAATATAAAGCCATATAAATTAAGTAATTTTTTTAAATAATATGATATTCTGAATATAAAGGAATACCTTTGTTTAATATATTACTTTACCAAGTTGATCTTTACAAAAAATTCTGAAAGTTTTCATATATCTTTAGCAATAAAATTATACAGAATTTCGTTTCAAAGCATAAAAAAAATCAAAATATTATCATAATAAATAAGCAACCTTTTTGTTAAATATATTTACACTGAAAAAATCACCTAATTCATTTACATAAATACATATAGACCTACATATTTAATGAACTCGACTTTAAATCTATTTATCAAGTAGAATTACTTGTACAAGTCATACTCTAAATTAGAGTATTAAATACAGATTGTTACTTACTGAAGCTTCGTTTGTTTTGTTGCAAGCAAATGAAATGCAACACAAATACAAAGACAAATACAAGTAAATGAATTGCCAATGCATCTCGAGTGCATCAGGATGGGCAAAGGACAAGGCAAAAGGACATTTCAAAGTAATTAAATGATCATGTTTAAATACAAATGAAGCCCAGCATATGTGTGTGTGTGGGTGTAATTAAGTACAATAAAGGAAGAGAAGACAAGAGGGAGAGGGAGAGGAGAGAGAGAGAGAGAGAGAGAGTAAGACACATAGATGGACATTCGACTGTCATTAATTTGAGTTTACAAAAGCCTATTTGTGATTTGTCAAAATTGAATTTGCTCCTTATCGAGAATTTGATTGATGGCAAATGCCACAAGCAGAAAGCGTGTCCTCCCACTCCCCGCCCCACCCTCTTTTCACTTTTGACCAGGCCAACTACTACACACATTTGATTGAGAGCTTTTCCGCAAATGCAAATGCAAAGGACGAGAGAGAAACGAGACGAGGCGAGACAAGTCGAAGATTCTGTTTGTCGGACTCGGCAAGTGGACTTAACCAGGCCAAATGCAGATATTTTCAACTCTTTGTTGCAATTTAAATGTGCAGCCATTACTCAACACACACACACACACACACACATATACACTACTCAAAATGTTGCAGGTATTTTTCAACTTTTTTACATATTTTTTCTAGTTTTCTAGAATTTTGTTTTTTTTTTTCATTTGTTGATGGCCAAATCTCAAATGGAGTCACATTTTCAATGGGGCTATCCGCAGGCTGTGACGCGCACAACTTTTGTCAATGGCAGTGGCTAAAAGGAGAAGCCTGTGAGAGTGCACGGCTTACAGATACCCTATATAAGAAAATAAACTTGAAAAATAGTTAGAAAGCAATACATTAACATGTTTATTGTGTTATTATAAAGACGTTAATATATAATTTTATTTATTATTATTTATTTAAGAAGCAAACAGTGCTGCCTAAAGTTAAATTACACACACAAATTAATATTGCAAAAATTTGAGCTGGTATGAGAACTTATAAGGAAATTAAAGCTTTAACAAAATTACAAATTGAATCTAATACGCGAAAAAAATTAATAAGTTATAAAATAAATTTTGTTAAATAATAATAATAATAATTCATTTTAAAAAAAAGATTTTTAATTAATGTAGATAAAGTTGAAGAATTATTATTAAGTGGGTTATATAAGATTTCTGGTGAACAATTTTAAGACTTTAGCTTTAGTTCTTATAGAGTGTTCCTTATGTAATATGATTATGTGCCATATATCTGATGACAGGTTATTATACCTTCTCAGAGATATTTGCTGTTTACAGGGTATACCAATGGCTGGGCCGGAAGTTGAAGTGCTGTTGGGAATTGCAAAATTTGTTGCCTGCCATTGTCATTTTTGTTTTCATGGTAGCTGCCGCTGCCGCTGCTTCTGTCGCTGCCGCTGCTTCTGTCGCTGCCGCTGCTTCTGTCGCTATCGCTGCTTCTGTCGCTGTCGCTGCTTCTGTCGCTGCATCGGCGACGCATCCGTGCGTTTTATTCCCAGCCAAACTGTAAATTCAAAGCCAACGGCGCAAAATCGAACAAACAACAACAATGGCAACAACAACATTGGCAACAACAACTAATACAACAACAACAACAACAACAATAAAAATCCGTTAGCCCTTTTTGCAGCCATTGAAATCGCTGCAATTGTCAGTTTTTTGGCGTTGCATGCAAAAAATCCCCTCGGGGCCAAAAGTGAAACACACAGCAGCAGAACATCAAAATTATGTTTTGGCCCATTTCTAAATTGGTAACAGCATCACATAAAACAAAAAATACAAACCCAAAATTGAAACTGCTGCACTAGATACTCGCTAATTTAAAAGCTTAAAGCAGAGCTTAAATCTTTAAGTCTGGATTGAAACTCGACCTTTTCCAATTCATTTTGAGATATTCCAGTTCCTTCTAATAACATACAAATACTTGTATTACCACCAATTACTACTTATTACAACATTTAATAACATTTTGAACACTTACAGATTTATCTACTTTTGATTTATAATTTATATTTTATCCTTTTAGCTTAAATTAAAATATATTTGTTATTAATATTAACTTATTTTCATTATCAGCTGTTTTATATCATATTAATTTTTAAAAGAACTTTTTAAATAAATAAATAATAAATAAAATAAAAAATAATAAATAAATAAATAAATAAATAAATAAATAAATAAATAAATAAATAAATAAATAAATCAATAATTCAATAAATCAATAAATAAATAAATAAATAAATAAATAAATAAATAAATAAATAAATAAATAAATAAATAAATAAATAAATAAATAAATAAATAGGTAAATAAGTAAATAAGTAAATAAATAAATAAATGTGCAGTTGCTTGAAGGTAAATATGTATTAGTACTGGTCAATAATGCACTTGTATTGGTGCCACTTTTCCACAGAAAACCTCTTCTCACGTTGTTCTTGAGCTTACAAAGCTCTAACGTGCGTGTGCTGCGTACGTGAGCGCATACCCTGTAATTGTAGGGCATATCGCTTAGTACATGTACATTAGGGTGTCCCTTATTTGGTCAAAGTCAATATTTTTAAACGCATACGGGCTAGTTCTGTTCATTAGGTCCTAAAGCACTCAGAAATAAATTTTCACCTCAATCGGAGTATGATAACCCGTGCCGACTTGGATCGGAAAATTTCAAAATTATATGGGACAAAAAAAATTTTTTTTTTTTTAACTTTTTATTTTTTTATTTTGTTCATTAGGTCCTAAAGAACTCAAAACCAAGTTTTCACATTGATCGGAGTACGATAACCCATTCAAATTTGCTTTGAAACATGAAAAATCATCGAAAAATGTATAATCAGTGTTAAAACACTGTTTTCCATGTTTCAAAGCAAATTTTAATGGGTTATCGTATTCCGATCAAGGTGAAAACTTGGTTTTGAGTTCTTTAGGACCTAATGAACAAAATAAAAAAATAAAAAATTCAAAAAAAAAAAAATTTTTTTTTTGTCCCATATAATTTTGAAATTTTCCGATCCAAGTCGGCACGGGTTATCATACTCCGATTGAGGTGAAAATTTATTTCTGAGTGCTTTAGGACCTAATGAACAGAACTAGCCCGTATGCGTTTAAAAATATTGACTTTGACCAAATAAGGGACACCCTAATGTACATATTGGGATTGTTGACTCGCAATGAATCGAATTGAACAGTTTTGGATTCACTTCACTCTCTAGCAAGGTCATCATGAAGTCAATTTAAAACTTTGATGTCTTAATTAAGCTAATTTAAAAAAAAAACGGTTTTATTTATAAGGAAAAACAAGTTTAAAAATAATTTCACAACTTTATAAGCAAAGACATTCAAAAAATATTAATCAAAAACTAAAAAAAAAAAAACAATTATGTTATTGTTAAATTTTTATTTTTTTTTATGATAAGTCTTGGGTAACTTTTATTTATTTTCGTACAACATAAGTGTGTTGTTTCCAAAAAATGTTAAGTAACTTTTATGAAAGTTAGAAAAATTAAATAAAATTATTGTCGCTTAGTAAAAATTAATATTGCTTTACAATCGTATTTTTTCTATTTGGGGAAAATCTAAAATAATTGTAGCCTATCATGCCAAACATTTTTTTGAAAGTGATTCTGCTGTTTCTAGTTTCTATTCACTTTATAGTCGATCTAAGACGATTAAATTTGATGACAGGATTGAAATTCTTAATTTTCGAATCTCATTTACAGGTCATAACGAAGTCGATCAATAAGTTTATTAAATGCTGCCTGGTTCTTAATCCCGGACAAGAGTCGTTCAATGAGTAGATCAGGCAAACATTGAAGCAAATGTGCTTAAGACTCGCACAATGTCCACTTAATGCTGCCCATTAATGGACTTTTAAGTGCAGCCAACAATGTTCCCATTTCCAGTGTGTTTGACTTTATTGTTGGCAACAGTTCTCTTCTTCTTCTGCTGCTGCTGCTCCATCGATTCAGCTGTGGCAAGTGGCAAGTGGAAAACTCCTGGACAGACTCTCTATAGAGTGTGTACTTTTGGGTGGTTTAAGTTCATAATCCCCTTTTTGAATGCGGCAACACGTGCGAAAGTTTCGTCACAGCATTTCCACATCTACTTCCACTTCCACTTCAGCTTCCACTTCCACTTCTACCTCTGACCACGGCCAGGTAAATAAGCTTTGAAAAGTATTTATTAGTGATAAATAGAAAAGTCCAGAGAGCTGCTCAACTTTAAACAGCACGCAGCGAGCCTTAAAGGATAACGCTTTGCCTTTCTCCTTGCACTTGTGCTGAAAACACTGCTGACTATTGTCGAACTATTTCAGCAAGAAATTAGCTGGAGATTTCCTCGAAAACTAGAGAACGCTGAGATTTATATCACTTTCTCCACACATCAGAAGATAAGTATAGAAATTATACCTATTAAATAAAATTTAGTAATTAGATTATTTTTGTTTATAAGTCGAACTAATGATTAAATTGCGATATTTTCGGTTTTGCCCAATTATTTAATTACAAAAAATCAAAAATATTCTAAAATTATTACAATTATTCAAAAATAAACAGAAAAAATCAAAAATAATCAGAAATATTGGCCGCGTTCACCAGAACTAATCAATCAGTAATCATGTATTATGTTTGTTCGATAACAAAGCATCACAATCAGAAAATTTCAGCGTACTATTTCGGTGATGAATTTTCAGTCATCATAATCACAAAATTTGAAATCATGATTGCTATTCACTGCATTTCACCAGAATAATCATGCAAATTTCATCGATTTTCTGTTGTCGATTTGTTCTGGTGAACACGGCCAATGTTTTTTGGGTATTCAGATTGTTTTTGATTTTCTTTTTTTTTTTAATTATTTCTGATTATTTTGGCTACTTTGATTGTGAAAATAAAATAAAATAATTTGATTTTTGCTAATTAGTTATAAATAATCAGAAATAATCAAAATTAATCAGAAAAAAAAAATCGAATACTCAAATCAGAAATCGCTTTCGCTTGAATTTCACTCAAATTTGTATGAAATTTAATTGAAATTCATGCGAAAGCGATGTTTGCGGCACCCCCGAATGATAATTTTTGATTTTTTCTGATTATTTTTAAATAATCGATATTTAAAAGGTTGCTACATACGTTAATGTTACTTTCTCTGAGTGAATTTCTATTATACATAAGAATATCCACACACAAATCTAAATAAATCTTTTTTTATAGTGGAATATCAACTGGGGTTGACCTTCACTTTTCCCCTGTTTCTTCTCTGCCAATTGGACATATTATAATTCTCTCTCTTTCTCTCCTTTTTCAAGTGATTTTCCATCCATTTACATTAATAAACTCTTACTCGATGTAGTTGTTGGAAAATTGGTAAAACCGCTGAGTAAATGCGTCTCAGCTGAGTCGCATTTCCTTTGGGTTCTGGACAGGGAACTTGATGGAGAAAGTATTTATGGCATATGGCATGACAGAGAGGCAGCATGTTCTCTCCCTCTCCCTCGCTCTCTCTCTCTGACTGTCTCTCTCTCTCTCTGTCTGTCTGTCTGGTTGGTTGGTTGCCTTTGCCTTTTGCCAAAGATATTTAAAATCAAATTTGTTTAATTTACATGCATAAACGCGTCAAATTTGTTTTGGGAAATGTGAAACCGGCTGTAGCAATATTAAGAGACGGCAACAGAGGGCTGAGAAAGAGAGAGAGAGAGAGGAGAGAGGAGAAAGGGGGTAGAAGGTAGCTCTTGGCCAGGGTCTCGTGTGTTTGCTGTGCGCTCAAAGGCAACAACTGTTTCCGTTAATATAAAATGCAAATTTTCTGAGCATTTTTAGCAGCGTTCAAAATTGGTCAAAGCCCCTCAGCCCCCACCCCCAGGCCACAACTGTTTTGGCCCTTGGCCCTGCGGTCAGTTTGGTTACAACAACAAGAACAACAACAAGTACAACAACAACAAGAACAACACAAGATATGAGTTTGTAATAACCAAATTCGTTTGGTTGGTTGAATTGGGGTTAGTTTCGAGCTGGTGTTCTGGCTTGGGGAAGGGGGAGGGGGACTGTCAGAACTTGGCCAAAAATGCAATGAGTAGTAAAATGTTATTTCGAAATTATGGGGCCCAAAAACGCCGGATGTTGTTCATATCCCGTTTTGCTGTAAACGCACGGAAATAGTCCAAAAATGGAAATCATGTTGGAAAAACAATTTCATGATGTTTTGATTTCGGCCAAAAACACAGCATATGTGCGAAAACACATACACAACAACAACAGCAACTTATAATAATAACAATAACAATATTTGGCCAAAACCAACGCATTTAGTCCTAGTTTGTTGGACTTGCGATGCGATTGACAGTTTGGAATTTAAAGCTGTTTTCTTGTGTGTCAAACAATTTACAATTGCCAGCTGTCATTTAATAGAGCAGAGAGAGAGAGAGAGAGGAAGAGTGAGTGAGTAAAGAGAGAGAGAGAGAGGGAGGCTGGGTGAAGATGATAAAGAGAAAACGATTGAGACAAAATCATTGTCCAGAGGCGTCTTTGAATTATTATTTTTTTTCCCCAACTCTCCCTCTCTTTCTCTTCCTTTCTCTTCCCTCTCTCTTGGCCATATTTTTCCAGTCATTTATTTACATTTTTCTCAATCGTCCCCCTCCCTTCTGCTCCAACACTTGAAGGGGGGATTTATTTATTTAGTGCTTATCTTCGAGTCGCATAAATGAATATCAAATCGATTCGCATCGCTTCGAATTTATTCGCATCGAATGACGAGAGCAACAACAACAACAACAACTATAACAACAACAACAGCAACAACAACTCGGCCCATTTCCATGCGGTTAACGCTTGTTTACAGTTAGCTAAAGAATCCTTAGAGACCCTTCCTCAATGCCCAAGTGTGTGTGT
>JBAMBJ010001810.1:0-13962 GCA_037043495.1 Drosophila recens | reverse complement strand
TTCAGTCGTCCTACCTCCTCTTGAACTTGTTGTATAGTGAATGCCATCCCAACTCCGTGGTTCTTCTGTTGTATTACCTCGTCTCGAATTAGTTGTATATCGGATTTCTGAATAAGTCCATCTTGCTTCTGTTGTCCTACCTCCTTTTGAAGACCTTGAATATCGGATTTCTGACCAACTCCATCTTGCTTCCGTTGTCCTACCTCCTTTCGAAGTAGTTGTATATCGGATGCCATCCCAACTCCATAGTTCTTCTGTTGTATTACCTCCTCTCGAAGCAGTTGTATATCGGATTCCTTAAGAAGCTTTAACTCTGATAATTGCGAACTAAGTAAAGGAATCAAATCTGTCCCATTACGCTCGGTAATTTGAGTTGCTTCAGAGAACGAAAAACACAAACTTATCACAATAATAAAACAAATTGTTTTTGGCATCATTTTGAGACCAATTTTTAAGGATCGAATTAGAAGACTGACTGAGTCCAACTTTGACTTGAGGAGAAGAATTGAATTCTGAATTGGACTAACGTTCATTCAATGCTTTTATACTTTTCTGTATGCCCAATTTCTTGTTTTCGTCACAAGATTTTGTGTTTTTTCCTTGTTTCTGAGTAAAAATGAAATTTACCCAAAAGTGTATGTTCTGATGTGTCTTTTCTACATCAAGTTCAGTGATGGTCAAGCTAATCAGCAGTGCTAATTTGACATTGTACACACAAACAACAACAACAAAGTGATAAGAGTCGCGGACAAAAACTCGAACAGTTGGAATTTTTACGCAGTGTGGGAAATGTTTGAGCATCTTCTGATGGGCAAAATACATCATGACAGATGACAATTGTGTATTTATGGCAAATACTTTGGGATGACGCAATTGTTTTAGCAAATATTTTTGATGACAAATACATTCAATCAAACAGATTCTTATCAATTATTTTATATTTAAATTTTTTTTAATTTAAAATATGCTTTTGATTTAACAGTTGCTTTTGTGAGCAACAGATACTTTAGTATCTCACTGATATCTGTGTATCTATGAGCTTCACAAAATTGTATTTTGTAAATACTTTTCATATTTTTTATTTATTAATCTTTAAAAATTACATTAAGTCAAACAAAACATTTTCTTTTCATTTTATAAAGATATTTTGTATTAATACTTAAGCTGTATATTTGTATCATGCATATAATTTAACAGATATACAGTTACACGAACCCAAATACTTTGGTTGGATCAAGGGACTAAAGCACTCTTAACCCATGGTGTTACCAACTATAAAGTGAGAAATCTATTTAGTGAATGTCGACTAAAAGCAGTGAAATTATTGCAAATTAAATTGTTATTAAAAACTGGATTAAGTTGCCCCAAAGGTAACAGAAAAAAAAATTTAAATGTGCATATTAAATAAAAAAAATATTTTCTAATTTGTAATCATTTTAAGAAAACTATGTTCCTATGTCTGTTTATTATATAGCTTAGTATAATGCGGATCAATTATGTTCATTACATTAAGAAATAATTGAAACGGGAATCATTTTGACATTTAAAACCAAATACTAAATAATTAAATAAAAAGTTGCGCATTAAGTGTTTTTTTTTTTTTTTTTTTTTTTTTTTTGGTAATTTACGCGGACGTTAGTCCGCGCTAGTGACGAAAGCAGCACGATATATACACAGGAAGAATGGAAAATTTGCTATGACTGTCCGATCAGGTCGAGTTATATACCGATCGATATGGTATCAATTTAACTTACAAATGTGCATACTAAAACTTTTGGAAACTCACCTGGTTCGTGAGATAAACAGGTGTAAGGGGCAAAATTTAAACGATTAGAGCAATTTGGTAGATTTGGTTAGTTTTGTACTATTCTAATCAAAAATACGCGTCGAATAACACCTCGATTATCAAAATTCGACCACTAATTTATTTTAATAATTGCTTCGGAGAAAAAACTGCTTTCGTTTCATAAATTTTCTTATTTTGCGGATTATTTAAGCAGCTAAAAAAATGTAGCATACTTTATTGGGCGACATCAGAAATGCATTTTCTGTCAAAATTACCAATTCTCGTGTAAAATGTCTTTTTAATAAAGATGTGATTTTTCGATTTAATTCCAACTCTTCTTCAACTCTTTTAAGCATTAAATGTATACCAAATAACTATAGCATACTTATTAGGGGCTGCTTTAAGTTTCAAGCTTTATTAACTAGTATAATTTCTAGCAAATCAAACTTTAGTCTGAATTCAAAAGCATTTGACATCGGCATGAATGAGTATTCACAGCTTACAATGAACATTCAAAAGCAATTGTAAATATTTGCTTTCAATTAGCAGCTGCTATTTGGAAATTTGATAATTAGAAATAATCAAGAGCATTTTAGTAAATTCAATCAATGCCTGATATAAATATATGTATGTATGTATATGTATGCATATAGATCTAACTAAATGCATTCATAACCGAAAGATGGCCTTGGGCAGCAGCTTTGATGCAGTCAAATTCTTAGTTACATGTTGGAGACAGGTGTAAAATGAATATTTGTTAGCCCTGT
Organism: Drosophila recens; assembly: GCA_037043495.1. NCBI lineage: Eukaryota > Metazoa > Arthropoda > Insecta > Diptera > Drosophilidae > Drosophila > Drosophila recens. The sequence continues at coordinate 11,409 of JBAMBJ010001810.1, read as the reverse complement.
GTGTGTGTGTGTGTGTGACAAATAATTCCAACTGATTTACGACCAGGCTGCAACACGAGCCCAGAACCAAATGCGATTACAGAAAAGATGCAAACTGAATTATTATATGTGTTTTTGGCCAAGAACAAAAACATGTGAAAATGAGGCAAAATTTATTGCCACAGCTTTTTGATTAGTTAATTAAAATGTTGGCTGACATTACGAAATGAACTAAACATTTATTAAATTTAGCACCAGGTGTCCAGCTTGGCTCCTATTAGTTATTATTATAATAATTATAATCAAAAACTTGACACACAAATTTAATTGCTTAATTGAACGGGAAACTCAATTTTAGAATTCTTTGAGCTGCTTTCTGTCAGCTCATTTGGTGCTTCGATTTACATAATAAGAGTCTCTAATCTAAATTAAAATCAAAATCAACGAGTCTTTTACCATTTGCATTAATTAAACCGTGTCTGAGTCTGAGTTTGAGTTTCAGTCTGGACTCGACAGCAGCTTCCACAAAATACTTATTGATTGCGATCATTTCTTTTGCTTTCCACGCTGGCCGACAGCCAACATTGCTGAGTTTCTCATATCAAAAGAGAGTTTAAATCAAAGTAGATATGACTTGCATTTACCCTGTAGCTACAGATGTGTCGACAGGAATGGAAAAATTTAGCTTTTAACAAACAAAAAATAGTTACAGGGTATAGTTGAGGCGTTTATGTCTCTATTTGATATTATCAAAAAACACTTAGTGTTTTTAGAGTCGTCTAGTTTTCATTAGGTTCTGTCATTATTACGATTATAGGGTATTTATGGGTATTTAAAAATACCGAAAAATTTTATAATTATATTTAAGAGTAAAGAGTAATTAAAAATTTTGAATAATTATATGGAAATCTCAATTTAATTAGAATTTCAATCAAATTTTTGTAAGAAGTAATTTTTAGAAATTTTGAACTTTAAAACTGTTGAAAAACTGTTAAAAAACTGCAGTTCAGTGTTGTGCTTAAAGGCATTAACATTATTATTTAATTATCACAAAAAACAATACCGAAAAATTTTAAAATTATATTTAAGAGTAAAAAGTAATTAAAATTTTTTAATAATTATATTGAAATTTCAATTTAATTAGCATTTCAATTAAATTTTTGTAAGAAGTAATTTTTTTAAATTTTGAGCTTTAAAACTGCTGAAAAACTGTTAAATATTTAAATGTTAAAATATTTAAAAACTTGAAAAAGTTAAGAATATTATTACATATCGCAATATTGAGAGAAAAATGTGGATTGAAAAATCAGTAAAAATATTTTTCTAGTCAGAAATGACACACTAATTACAACCATGCTACCCATTTTTATCAGAAAAACATTACAGGGTATTTTAAGGTGTACTTGCGATGTTTAACATCCAATCAAAACCAAAATGTCAACGATGAAATCTGCAAAGTAATTATTGTCGGGCTAACCACATTCACAATGATTATGATTACAGGGTATATGCATGCTTAGCCGAATTCTCGCTCCCAACAAGTTCATTTGCCATGCGATGTAATGGCTCAGGTAATAAACATAAAAACTAATTTCCCCCCAAAAAATGCCAAGAATGTTAATCAAAAGATTGTCCTGCTAGATTGCGGCACAACAACAACAACAGCAGCAGCAACAACAACACAGTGTGTGTGTGTGTGTGTGTGTGTTCGAGGGGTGTATAAGGTCTGTGGTTTCTATTTTGTGGTAATTTCCGTTTATGTTTTTGCATTTTTTACTCACGGCTGCGCAAACACAACACAACTGACTGCCTCTGTTGATGGCTTTTCCACACAGTTCTCCACAGTTTTTCCGAGCATTTTCTCTGCACTTGCCAGCTGCCTGGCAAACATACAAACAATGTTGTCTCTGTTTTGGCCTTTTGTATTGCCTCGTATTTGTTTTTTGGCGAAATTACAATTTTTGCTGCAAAATTTACTTTAATTAACGCCAATTGTGAAAACTGAAACTTGAAAGCACGTTTTCCAGCACGATATTTGGCATGTTGTCTAATAACCAATTCCAATTACTGATATACTCTAAAATCTCTAGACGACTCTTGATACCTTAGATAACTTTGATACCTGTAACTATTATTTGTTTGTTCAAAGATACATTTTTCCATTGCTGTCGACAGGGTAAACGCAAGTCATATCTACTTTGATTTAAATATTTAATATTTATTGATTTGTTTACTGACAGCTTAGAGAGGTTGACCAAGAGTGCTGATAAAAATTAAAAAGAAATTAAGAACTTAACATGATAATAAATTAGAAAAATAATAAATTATTTAAGCATTTAAAACATGTTTAGTCAAACAGTTTAAGAAAAGCAGAGTAAGGAAGAAAAAAAATTATTCAGTCAAGTGAGCATAAAGATAAAAACTATAAACTGATCACTCTTTATATGCTATTATATCCATTTCCCCAACTATTTATGTGAACTCAGTCGGCTTTTAAGATAACTCTGTGGAATTTGCCACAAATGCTGTTAAGTAATTTAGCTTTAAATTAAAAATACTGTATAACATTAGTAAAAGCTTACAGAGTTTCCTCAAGATCAGCAAACTATATGATATATCTATTCATATTCCCTAAAGAGAGATCCCTTATGGATATTTTACTTATTTGCAGACTATTTAAATAGGTAATTTTGTATACGAAAATTCGTAGCATACTTTTTTGGGCAGCCTCTGAAAAATACTGAATTCTCTCTCAATATGACCATTGGTCATATTTGGTATTGGTCTTTGACCAATTCTGTTTTCAATTAAGATTTGGTTTCAAGATTTATATTCAACTTCAAATTTTTTTGGTTTTCAGCAAGCATTTAACTCTGGTTTCTAATTGGCATTTTGCGAAAGTTAAAGACAGGCTTGAAGACATTTGTAGCCACTTTACTTTGGCCAGGCTAAAACAATAAGGGTGGGTGGAAGACAGACGTCTGAAAGTGGCCTGTATTTCATGTTCCGTACAGTTTATAGTGTGTCTCTCTCTCAAGTTCTTTCTTTTCAGCAGGTGTTGTTGCAGCTGCAGCTGCAGCTTGTTGTGGTAGCTGCCGGGTAAAGTTAGTGTTACCTTGTTTGCCAGCAAAGAGGGAGAAGAGGGAGCAGAGGTAGAGAGCTAGAGGAGCAGAAACAGGTGCTGGCGGAGCAGCAGAAGTTTGCCAAGTTGTCGGCAGAGTGTTGCTCGTGTTGCCTAAACAGATTAAACTCCAGAAAACACATGTGTGTGCGATTTTACCTGCAATTTTACGCGCCGTCGCTGCTGCTGCCTTTCCACATCCGCATGCCACTTCCTCTCCGTCTCACCACTCCCCTCTCACCACTCCTCTCCCTCCTCTCTCCTCTGTGGTTGTGCATTGCCAGAGGCTTCACATAACCGCCACATTAATTCCTGGTGCCAGACACCTTTCTCGTTAGCGGTTTCCTCTCTAACTTATTTAATTTCACTACCAACTTGCAGCCTTAACTCATCCCCCCTCCTTCCCTCCCTACCACCTATCTCCCCCCTCAAGTTAAATAGCATTCGCGTGTTTATTCAAATCCAAACTGCCAACATTTTGTTGCTTTATTTAATTATCGAATATGTTTGAGCAACAGTTTGTCTCTAGTTTTTATACCCGTTACCTATGTAAATAAGTAAGAAGGGTATATATTTTATTTGTTCAGGCAGTATACATTAACGTTAGCTATTGGCCAACTTAACTGTAACCAGATAGGCCAAACATAACGTTAGTTATGCCACATTTAAGTTTTCAAGCAATGTGCGTGCCTAAAAGTATGCAATTTTTTTTTTTTTTACATATATTTAAATAAATAACGGGTATTCTATAGTCGGTAACTCGACAACAGTCCATCCCGCTTGTTTTCAGTTTAGTTTTTGGGTCTCAGTTTCCGTTTCAGTTTCACGGCGACATTTGCTCAAACTTCTCACGTGCCACGTGAGTTCGTCGCAGGGAGAGGGGATGAGGGTGGTGGGTGAGGGGATGAACCAACCAGCATGCGGGTTGTGGACACTTTTCTATTTTTATTTTCTTTCTATTATTTTTACAAAAATGTTCGTTTCGGATAATTTATGTTCTGTTGGGGATTTGCACGCAGCCTTAGTTAAGACTTACGAATGCTCATACGTGCGATCACGTAACACTCGATAAGCTGCGGGTTTTCCAGATGCAAATGGATGTTATCGGTAGCCTGATATCTTTCATCTTCCTCAGTAGCGACAGAGTTTAACTCAGTTTACATGCTAAATTTGTGCAGTTTAAAAAGATATTCAAGTTACACTGACATGTTTTTTAATGAAAATACTTTGGAAATTAAACAAAAAAAATTACTTCGATTTTGGTTTAAAAATTTGAATTTGAAAAAAGAAAATTTAATTTATATACTCATTTTGTATATTTTGCTATACATTTTTATACAAATTAAAATTAGACACTTCACTAGAATAAATAAACAAAAGAAAATCGATGAATTTTGTATGATTATTATGACTGAAAATTCATCAACACTTTGTTATAGATACAACAAATAGTAATCAACAGAACACAAGATTTGAAAATAAATAGGACAGAATTTATAAGGTAAGCACTTTATTAACATTAATTTGGTTTTCTTAAAAAAAATTCAAAGAACACGCTGAAATCTGCGTATTTTTAAGAAATTTGGATAGGAAAAGTGCTTTCTTATTTCAAATATTTAATGCACATACAATATTGGCTTATTTATTTATTATTGCTATATATGTATTAACTATTATATTTAAACTGGACTTTGGACTTGATTAGTTCTGGTGAAAAGGATTATATAATCCAGGGGTTTGTTTAGCAACTTTTTTAGGCTTTTCATTGCACAAAAATAAGTTTTTAATTTTTTTCTAATTTAATTTATATTATTTAATTCATTTATATAATAATTGACTTTGTTTAGCTACAAAAAATTTCAAAGCAATTGGCGCGACAAAATAAAAGTTGCTCGACAACTCTAGCGACTGTCTGCCATTAGTCTGGCAACTCTTCGTAACAAATGTTTTCACAAATTGCACAATAAGTTAAAGGTTTTGATCGGTAAAACTTGATTTTCCTCAAATGAGCTATTTTTTTAATGCTTAATTTAAAGAAAACCAAAGTGGTTCCATATATTTATTTTATATACCTTACTTCGAACTCTGACTAAAAAATGTGGCATCTAAATCAAACTAGGTGGCAGCATCGGACGCCAGCGGATTTAGCGCTAGTTTATTCCGCTTAAAATTATCCTGCGAATTGACCTGTGGCACAGCGAAATGAAATTGAGGTGAAATTCAAGCGAAAGCGATTTCTGTGGCATCCCTGTATATGTATGTATTTACAAATAAAATATTTAATTTAAAAGTATATATTTAAATTTTTATGTGTTATGAATAGCTCAAGCTTAAAATAGAGAAGAAAACATAAGTTATAGTTCTCGATAACCTAGACGCATTTAGAGAAAAGAACCTGAATACAAGAATCCAAAGCAATTCTTTGTATTAATTTAATTAATTAAAAGTATATTATCTAACCATACATATAAAATGCCTAAGACAAAGCTCAGTTGAATGAATATTAATTAAGGTCCCAATTAATTGTACTTTATTAGTGTATATCAATCAATTAATTAAAAATTAACTCAAATCGACTACAGCTTAAATTCTTAAATAAATGATGCAAAATGAAAGTCAACTGCAATATTGGGATCAATACTTTGGCCAAGTGCTGTGAAAGTACAAGTATTCATGAATATAATTTCGAATTCCATTCTTGAAAAGTGTAGGCGACTTTTGGGGGCCGACAAAATGCCGTTGGCATAATTAAATAAATGCGCTGGAATTTCATAATGAAATTCGAAGAAATGCGTGGAAATTTCTTAGTCGAAAAGGCAGCAAAGTTTTTTTTTTTTTATATATTTTTGGGGCAATTTTTAATAATTTGTAGTTCAAGTCAAGTTGATTTGAAGAGTATATATGTATATTGAAATCAGCTCGTTAAGCTGTAATTTTTCTTATAAAACTCAATTTAATATGTATGTGTGTGTGTGTGTGTTTGTGTGTGTTGCCCTTTGACCAAGTTGATTTTTCACAATTTCCGGCCAAAGCGAAAGCTGCTCTGTCGACTCTGGCGGAAACGTAATTTGGCTCTTGGCCATTATTTTGGCCACTGACCACAAAACCCAAATCCAAAGGCCGCGTTGCAATTGGAGACGGTGGGTAAAGAGGGATAGACGGGGAAGAGGGAACTGTTACAGTCTCCTCATCATAATCGAAGCCACGAAATTGAAGTAGTGCGGCGCACAATGCGGTTTCCGTTCACTGCTGATTGGCTTCCGTTTCCGCTAATTTTTGAGAGTCCGCATCGATTTACGGCCACCATTGTTTTTGGCCATCATCATCAGCAGTTGTTGTTGTTGTTGTTGCTGTTGTTGTTATTATCCTTGTAGGCAGTTGATTACCAGTGACTGGAAGAAAACTACTCGATGACAATAGCTGAAAATGACACTTGAATTAATCGCACTAAAGCTCAAATTTAATACTATTAAGCTACTTAACATTTCTTTGGCACTTTTACCTAATTTAACTATGTTTGAATCATTCTCGTATAAATCTTGGTTGAATGTCTAGAAGAAACTTGTTGATAAGAAGTGAATTTAGATGAAGAAATTTGTTGATAAGAAATAAATTTATATGATGAAATTTTTCGATAAGAAATTAATTTGGATGAGGAAATTTGTTGATAAGAAATAAATTTAGATGAAGAAATTTGTTGATAAGAAATAAATTTAGATGAAGAAATTTGTTTATAAGAAGCTAGTTCGTCCGTGAATCATCATAATAATTATGTTTGTTTATATAGAAGGCATATAATTATGTACTGACTCATAAACAGTGCTGAATAAAATAATAGAAACGACATTCATTTTGATGTTTAAAGCCAATTAATTTATAATATGATCAAAAGCAGCGCACGAATATAAAATTCCATTGTATTGTGTAATTTTGAAACATACAGTAGCGGACAAAAAAAACCGGACACCTTAAAAGAGCCTTTTTTTATAGTTTTTTTAAAGTGATAATTTTTTTCGACCATAGGCAAAACGTACGTGGCGTAGGAACCGTTTGAACGATACAAAACTCTCCTGAACCCATTAAGTACCCATTGAAATATTCGAGATTTTGTAAAAGTCTACTTTCAAAACGTTTTTCCTCGGGCACACACAAAAAATGTTGAAATGCAAAAAAAAAATTTAAAAAATCTGTTTGCTAGTATTTTTTTGTGATTTCTTTGGATAGTTAGGAAAGTTCGACCGTAATTGTTCTGAGACTAAAAAAAATAATATTTTCCAAAGTAATGTTAAAAACACAAAAAATAAAAATTACTGTTTCTATTATTTTTTCCATCACCGTATATTATACCAATACAAATTTATAATTGATCAGCTGATATTACATTTTTTATGTAGATGCTCATTTCCAATTAATTTAATGATTAAAAGTTAATCACATATTTTTACTGCATGAAGAAAAGATCTAATCCACAGTGCTCGACTTCTAGACACCCTGTGCCCAGGCCCATAAAGGCAAGCACGTCGGTAGCTAAGTACGTCATAATTCTCTAATTCTATTAAATTTTATTATTCTATTTAATTATGTAAAGTCTCAAACAAACTTATATTTTTCATAATAAACTCAATGATTTGTGCATTTTTTTTCATTCAATTGCAGGGGAATGGGATACGAAAAGGGACAGATGGATAGATAGATGGATAGATATCCTGGAGGCAATCCGTTTCGTTTCATCTGCTCATTTTATTGCTGCATATTCCTTGTGTAAGCATATCAAAAATGTGTTTCGAAATAGAAATTTAAAACCTTATTACTCGGAACGAGCGCACAGATGAAAAAAAAATGTATATACTATATACATAAATATTTTATGGCGAAAATATTGCAGCTGAAAAAAGGGACAATGTATGCAGATACATTTAGCTGGAACTGAAACTGACCCCATGCCTGGGCATGCCTAGGGGAAGGAGGGAGGTGGGAGGTATGGAGCTTCCACAGCTGGGTCTCAGTTTGGGGCTAAATCTAAACGCCTGTCCAGTTCCGGCCACTTCAAGTATAAAATAAACTCTGGAGCATCTCTTGTTATATATACGTATGTATTTTTTTTCCTCTTGCTTTAAATTGTGTAACAAATTGTTCCCCGGGGACGAATTTGGATTAAGTAAAAAAAGGGTTTATTTACGATGCCATACATAACACGGCCAGGGCCATTTCAGCCTTCTCCCTCTCTCTCTCAGTCTCTTTCTCTCTCTCTCCCTTTTTTTATTCTTTTTATTACGTGCCCAATACTCAATTTGGGGCATATTTAAATTCATCGTCTATTGACGGCAGCCAGCGGCCATTTCGTATGCACATGAAAAACCTCATCCCCTTTCCGCACTCTTTTCCTACTCGCTCTGCTCTTGTTCCTGGTTAGAGATCTATTGAGTGCTTATTTCAACTGAACTTTGAGGTTGAATTCGCTTCATTTTTATGTTATTTATACTTGTACACACAGAGATAGTCAAGCAGAGCCTTAGGCACAAAAAGCTTCGAATACAAATGAATAACAAGCTCAACCAAATAGAACGCATATAGAACATAAATTTCGCATAAATATATAGCTACTTATATACATATTCATATTGATGTACACTCAAAAAAATTACAGTCAATTAAAAATACTAATAAAGTTTAATAATTACTTCAAAACTTTATTTAAATCAAGCGTATAAAATTTGTGTGATTAAAAAAATATATACAAGTATGGAAAAAATAGTAAAAATAAAAATTATTTTGACATTCAGACATGAAAATTAAATCCCATTGTTTTGGCATCAATGGAATAGTCACTTAAATTCCGTTTGAATGATGCAAAACTTTCCTTAAAGCATTAAATACCCATTGCAAATCTCGAATTTATGTAAATGTCTATTTTTGAAACTTTTTTCCCCGATTTTTCACAAAAATGTTTTGATGCAAAAAAATTCTTCAAACAATTCTAGGAGTGACAACAAAACAAAATTTTCAAAAATCTATTCGCTTGTATTTTTTATGATTTTTTGGAAATTGCTTGAAAGGCACCTCTTCGTCATTTTCATACAATAAGTGGCATTTAGGCAATTTTTAAAAAAAATTTAAAAAATACAAGCGAAGAGAATTTTGAAAATTTTTTTTTGCAATCACTCCTAGAATTGTTTTAAAAATTTTTTTCCATCAAAATATTTTTTGTAAAAAGCCGAGAAACAAATTTTTTTTGCAGTCACTCCTAGTTTAAAGAATTTTTTTGCATCAAAACATTTTTTGTAAAAAATCGAGAAAAAAAGTTTTAAAAGTAGACTTTTACATTAGTTCGAAATTTTCAATTGCTACTTAATGGGTTAAGGAAAGTTTTGCATTATTCAAACGGAATTTGAACGATCTTTCCAAACATTTTTTTTTTTTATTGTGAAGACTTGACTGACAATAGCTTGTAAAGTAAAAAAAAGAGTATACTTATTATTTTGGCCAGTAGTGTATATCTATAAAAAATAATTTCAATTTACAAGAGTCTTCAAATACTGATTTGTCACCAAATCAAAAACAGCCTTTGAGACGTATATTTTCTATAGCTCAATAATAAAAATTATGATAAACTAAAATTATTTTTTTGATAAATTAAATGAAAGTCATTAATAAATTATTATGCATAATTGAAATATTTTAAAGTCTTAAGAATTTTAGTTATATTTAGTTGAAATGTTGATCAATATCAAGTTTTATCAGTCCCTGCATTATGACGTTATAACTACAGGGTATCTTCAAGTGTAGTCTTTCCTAAGTTTCCTAGTTTCCTATATGAAAAAATTGTAAATTTCTTCTTTGTTTTTAACCAGCTCTGTAAATTTACATTCAATTTATAGTGTTAAGAAATGTTTGCAAACTGTTAAGCTTAAATCTCGTATTTTCTCGCAGTGTATGTAAAATGCTTACATATGTAGCTTTTGGCGTAGGTAAAAACTTGTTTACCAAAATCTCTTTTGATGGGGTTTTTCCCCTTGTCTCCTCGCAGTTCTCTCGCGCTGAATTCGAGCTTCGCCAGCAATTTAACAGCAGTCGAGATGAGATGAGACGAGATGAGACATTCTAGACTCGACGGCATCTTGATAATATTTCGATTTATACACTAGCCACCCCCCACTTTGCCCCCCCTTTAGTCAGAGCTTCACAAAACATTTGTTGTCATTGTTTTTCGAAAACAGTTTCAACTTTTTCTTGCCACACAACCTAAAAAAAAAGCTGTCAAATAGCGTAAACTTCAAACTTCAAACGAGTCGGAACTGATGCCACCTGAACTGATCTCTTGTCTCTTGTCTGTTGTCTCCCTCCGTCGTCACTTTTTCACCTCCATTGCGTTGCCGGCTTTATTCAGGTGTCTGTCAAGGCTTTTCCGCTCAATTTGGCAGGCAACAAACGCACTTATTGTGAATGACTTTTCAACTGTGACGTCAGCAAGCACTTAACTACTTTACTTCGAATTATTCCATATATAAGATCAACCTTTATAGTCGATAAGTTTAGGAGTTTTATAATACTCTTATGCAACTTGAATAAATTTCTTCACATTTGTAAAAATTTCTTTTTCTTTATTCATAAAAATATTAAATTTATTTTTTTTTATTCATACATAAAATAAATATTATTTAATTAAGTTACAGACTATAGCATAACCGTTATTTATTTAAATAAATATGAAATATTTCCCATTGCATACTTTTAGGCTTTTGCTGTGCTTATCAACTTAAATTTGGCATAGCTGACGTTCAGTTTGCCCAATATTGTTGCAATTAAGAAGTATTATAGCTTATACTAATAGATAATTAAGATTAAAAAAATATAAAATAAAACTAATGCAAATTTTAATATTTAGCTCGAAATGTCAAAATGATTCCCGTTTCTATTATTTTGGAAATGAATGAATTAAATTGAGCCGCTATAAATTTAAAGCATACATGGGAACATCTGGACTAAGTATGAGTTTCTGGATTAAATAATAGTTTTCTTGAAATGTTTACAAATTTTATTTGCTGATATGCGCATTTAAAATTGCAATAATTTCACTGCTTTTAGTCGACATTCACTAAATAGATTTCTCACTTTATAGTTAGTTAAACCAAGGGTGAAGAGTGCTTTAGTCACTTGATCCAGCCAAAGAGTTTGGGTTCGTGTATCTGTCAATTTATATGTATGATACAAATAAACAGCTTAAATAAGTAATAATACAAAATATATTTTTATAAAATAAACAGCAAATGTTTTGTTTGACTTAATGTAATCTTTGAAAATAAATAAAA
>JBAMBJ010001809.1:0-54802 GCA_037043495.1 Drosophila recens | reverse complement strand
GCACACTGGGCCGGATTGCCGAATAAGTGGCATAAAGTCGAAAATTTAATTGAAGCAAATCTACATTTTTATTTAACATATATATACTAGATTCCCTCTGTAGAAAGCATCAATAAATATTTTTGCTAAAAATGCAACCCTGGCATTTTTTATCAAGCTCCAAAGTCAGCCGATTAAACAGCTGACTTTTGTGACAAAATGGGCGGCAAACTTTTGTTGACTTTGTGCGCTTGTCAAAGCCACACGATAAGCAAATTGGTTATTATTAAAAATGGATTTTGAAGACCGAGGTATGTAAATTGGAGTTGAATGAAAAGATTTTGTGTCAAAACTTGTTATATGTGATAATATGTGTATTGTTTTGTGTTGTTCAATAAGAAAAAATTTACCCAAAGTGTTCGTCTTCTGTAGAGAAAAATAAAGTCTTCTGCGTATTTCTGCGATGTGTAATGTATGTTGAAAAAAAGTAGAACCTATTCATAAAAATATAATAACAATCCGGTTTGCGGCTTTTTGCGGCTTTTCCGATGGCTTAATTTTCTAGATGTGCTTGTTTGTATGTAAATATAATTTAAATCACGTATACGTCATGTTGTCTTATATGGGCAGTCGGGGTAGGCGTGGTCAACCTGACTCAAAATATTGCTTTCAGCTCGATATATGCAATTTTCGACTTTATGCCACTTATTCGGCAATCCGGCCCAGTGTGCAGTGGGAAGAAATGAATCATAGCCAAGTGAATCATGTGAACTTTGTTGGGCTTTTCGCACTTAGTTCAGTGATGCTCCAGCTTAATCAGCAGCGATAAGAGTCGCAGACAAAAATGCAAACAGTTGGGATTTTTTGATGCACAGTGAGAAATGATTGGGCAACTTCCGCTTGGGAAAAGTACAGACCAGGAATCTCAAATAAGAGTTATGAGTCGGAAAAAAAATATAAAATAATGACATTAACCAAATTGCACATACGCTTATTTTTGGATGAGACTATCCAGACACAATACAATTTTGTTTCCATTTTTTATTTTCTTAATTTAGAAAATTATTTTTAATTTTAATAATTAATTTTATAATAAAAATTTAAAAACTAGTTTTTTCTTAAATTTTTGATTATAAAAATTCAAAATAATTTAAAATATAAATTGGAAATAAAAATGTATCCTGTTCCAGGATAGTCTTTCAAAAACTAACGTATATGTAATTTATTCAATCTAAAATAAAGATATTTTTATTGTTATTATTATTTTTCTATTATTTTTCGATTTAAAACAAAAGAATTTTTAAATATTATATTAAAAACACGAAATAGCTCCTATTTCTTATTTGAATTTTTTTATACATATTGCTTATAATCGTTACGATCCCTGGTACAGACTGTAACTGAAAGTGAAACTGATTACTGAGCTATGTGAAAAAAATAAAAACAATTTTTAAACAAATTTCCTACAATCAAATATTAAAAAAGAGTATCTAATTTAAATGAGCTATGTATCTTGAGTTCATCCAAAGTGTGTGATCACAGTTAACTCCTTCGATGTTAACTAATTGAATACAAAATAAAATTCGCGAATATTTTAAAACAGAGTTTTTAAAGAAAGACATTTACATATGTGATTTAGCTAGAGATACTTTTAATTTAAATCATAGTTAGCTAGAAATTAAATTCGTAAACTTACACAGTACTTCAAACAAGCCAATTCTTATGGAGTTTAGGCCCAGTTTGTCCACAGAGCAGACGTACAAGTGTCTGATTCTGGGCGATTCGGGAGTCGGGAAGTCGACGTTCCTGCGTCGACATGCGACTGGGCAGTTCGGGGGTGAGTTCGGGGGCGAGCACGTGCCCACGGAGGGCGTCCAGGTGTACACGCTGCTGCTGCAGACCAACTACCAGGCGCTGGCGCTGCAGCTGTGGGATGTGGCGGGCGACGAGCGCCATGGAGGACTGCACAACGGTTACTTTTTCTTTGCCGAATGTGCGATCATCATGTTCGATCTGAATGTGGCGCGCAGTGCGCTGAATGTGGCACGTTGGCTGCACTCGCTGGAGCAGATCTGCGGCAAGCAGCTGCCCGTTGTGATCTGTGGCAACAAGGCGGAGCTGGAGCGCATACCCCTCGATCTGGTCTATCGTCGGCAGGGTAACCTCGACTACTGCGAGATGTCGGCACGCGTGGCATGGAACTTGGAGGCGCCTCTCGAGCTCCTCTGTCGCCGTCTTCTGCAGCGCCATGACCTGAAGCTCATCGCTCAGCCAACTCTGAAGCCAGTCTCAGGTTGTGCCTATAATGAGTCGGATATGAGACAGCAAATGGAGCAGGTGAGACAGAAGACACTGCCAGCGAAAAATGATCAGACATTCCAGTGCCAAACAGACAATTCGAAGGATTGTATTATATTGAATTAGAGATGCATCTGTCATCTATCTAAGAGTAAATTTTATGTAATCGTTTTAATAAACTATTAAGAAAAAAATATGTTTAAATATTATTCACGACTTTAATCAATCGACACACAGAATTAAATTCAAATTTAAATTAATAATTTATAAATTAAGCTTCAACTGAATCCAGTTCACCAAAAGTAAATTACAAAATAAAAGAGATTATTCAATATTATTTGTATTATATATTTTAATTATGTGCATTAAAAATTTAGCTCAGCATTAATTTAAAAATTATTAGTCGACATATAAAATTTAATGCAATTACACAAGCTAAAATATTTATAAGTTTTATTATAATGGTGATATTTTAACTTATTTAAATACAATTTTTATTTAATTATTCATTTATTTTTAAAATTTCAACTAAATGCCGTTAACTAAAAGTATCAAAATCTTGAAGAATGAAAATAAAACTTTTTTTAATTTATTTATTGAATTTATTTAATCATATTTGCCACTAAACATATTTTTGTATGCCAAACAAACCAAGTTTCCCTTAGTTATTTGTATTTTTAAACCCATAAAATTCACGCAAAAACATTTATTTTATTTCTTATTCTTTTGCAATATTAAAGGTGCTGCCAATAGTTATTATTTTTTTTTATTGCAAGGGAATAAATTGACTCAACACTATTAGTTTTGTAAAAAATAAATTTTGGAAAATTTGATCTTACCCCCTTACCTCCCTTCACGACTTATGATCTAAAAATACGAAATTAGACAAGTCCCATAACTTTGTAGAAACTCTGCCGATTTACATGCGGAATGTCATTTTGATCATAATTTGGGCTCAACAAGAATAAAATTAACTCAACAATATTAGTTTTGTAAAAAAAAAAGTTCTTAAAGTTGACTTAAGACTAATGCAGAACAACAATTAAAACCTTTAACTATGAGCTGACAATTCAAAAAAAATATTCTGTTTCCAATTGGAGTAACCATTTAAAAAACAACTTTCAGTCAATAATTTTAAATACCTAAAGCTCAGAAATATTGTTTTAGCTTTATTAAAAATTTTTCAGAATTTTGGTGAACTTAAAATTATACAAATATATATCGCAATAAAGCTACCTTAAATTACAGACACATTATTGCAAACAATTTAATTTTAAATATCAAAAAATATACATATATGAATAAAGATAAAAGGTTCTCACAATATATCAAATTGTACCGATGAACAACATTTTATACTTAGAACTTACTCCTTGGGACGTATCATCATAACGACTTTTTTAAGAGAGTTCGTGTATCCTCTCCAATAATACCAAAAGATGTTGTTATTATACGCTGCAGTCAAATTGCTGTAAGTATTGAATTTTATAAACAAAGCTTTAAAAACCAATTTACATTTCACATACCCCATGTAACATTTTTTGTACCACCAGCCGCCAGATTTATCTACGTCGCAGTTGCCCTCTGCCGAAAGATCATTATTCCGATCAGTTGTGGAAAACTTCATGCCACGATGTAGGGAGAATGCATCACCAGCTGTTCCACTGGGTATGCCCACTTTGTTTAATGCATATTGTTCGTCCTCGTCCCCAATTGAAAATGCGTCGTACGTCTGAAACATTTCATTTCCATCCTTTGCCTCGAGAAGGAAAAGTAACTCTTGATTCCTTTCAGCAGTCAGAGCGTGAATTTTATCCAGGCCCAAGAAGAACTCTCCGTCCAGGTCTCCGAATCCGTTTTTATACTCAGCCCAGCTCCGGTTAAAGTTCACGCTTCCATCCAACCTCCTCAGAATAATCGTCCATTCTCCTCCCCGAATTATCGCATCCCTGGCAACTTTAAAAGTTTGACAAATGGTATTGGGAATAAAATGTTTGTTGTAGTGGATTCTATTGAATTCTATTGCTCTGATACAACCGCGTGCAGTTGATTCCTTAACAAATCGTTCTACTTCCGCTTTAAGTTGTGTGCCTGAATCCTGAACAACTGCATTTTCCTTCAGTCGTCCTACCTCCTCTCGAGGCACTTGTATATCAGATGCCATCCCAACTCCATAGTTCTGCTGTTGTCCTAAGAGTGTCCCATTACGCTCGGTAATTTGAGTTGCTTCAGAGATCGATGAAAACAAACTTGTCGCAAGAATTATGCAAACTATATTTGACAGCATTTTGCAACCGATTTATGGAATATATCAAAAGACTGACTGCGTTTAACTTTGACTTAAAGAGAAGAATTGAATTCTGAATTGATCATCGTTTATTCAATGCTTTTATACTTTTCTGCACGCTGGAATTTTTTGGTTTTTTCACAAGATTTTGTGTTTTTTCCTTGCTTGTGGGTAAGAATAAAATGTTCCCAAAGGGGTATTTATTTGATGTGTTTTTTCCAAGCAAGCAGGAAATCGAGCAGTTGGAATTTTTGTACGCAGAGTGGGAAATATTTGAGCATCTTCTGAAGGGGAAAATCCAGATAGATGAGCTAACATTTGGGTATTTATTGCAGATACTTTTGCGCGACGCATTTGTTTTTCCAATATTTTTGATGACAAATACATTTTTATCAAATATATTCTAATCAATTCAAAATTTATATTTTTTGTTTTTAAAATACTTTTCGATCTAATTATATTGTTTTCAATTTGAAAGATACTTTTGTGAGCAACTTATAAATACTTAAGTATCTAACTGAAATCTTTGTATCTATGTTAAGCACCAAAATTGTGCGTGCAGATACTTTTGATAAATTTTTTAAATTCTTTATCATGATTTGCAATTTATTTTATATACACTAGCCAGAAAAACTATGCGTACACCCTTATTATATTATGCTATTATGAAAACTGCAAAAAAGGCACTTTTTGCATGAAAATGAGGAAAAATGGGTTAAAATGGTCATTTTTAGGATTTTCAAACAATTTTAAAAAATACTAACAAAAATATTTTTGAAAATTTTTTTTGCAATCATTCCTAGAATTGTTTCAAGTTTTTTTTTGCATCCCAACATTTTTGAAAAAATCGAGGAAAAAAGTTGACAAATTGACTTTTTTTTATCTCAAAATATTCAATGGGTAAAATATTCATTTAAACGGAATTTGAACGACCTTTCCAAATATATTTTTTTTACTGTGATATCTTCACTAACATAGCTGTTAAAGCAAAAATAAGGGTGTACGCATAGTTTTTCTGGCTAGTGTATGCACATATTTTGTATCATTGATACAGGAATATAGATACTTATCCAGCATTAATGAGATACTTCTTGTATTCCTATTGCAATGACATTCCTTCTCTGCCATGTTTAAATACATTCACTAGATTCACTTGTATTCTCTAAATATTATTTATTATAAAAAAATAAAAATCTGTGTGTGTAAGAATATTTAAAGAATGAATAGGAAAGCATGTTTGTTGAATATATATAAAATAGAGAGTTTATATGTAAGAAAACCTTCAATTAAGTTTTGTGTAATCTATAGAGTATATTTACTAGTCGACTTTAATTGATTGTCAAATCAATTTGTCTGCTTGACAGCTCAGCAAATTGCTCGTCCGAATTTGTCGAGCATATTTAGAGTTCAAGCAGTTCAAGTTTCGGGTCTGGGGGCATTTATTTGGTAATCTTAATTGTTTTTTAGTTGTTGCTTGTTATTGTTTGTTGTTATGATTATTATTATTGCTGTTGTTGTTGTTGTTAATGTTTTGATAAGCGTTCGTTTTGTTCAATTTGGATGGGAAAATTTGAATATGAGTGTGTGGAGCGAGAGCAAACAGAAAACTTGAACTCACACTCAAACTCACACTCACACTCAAATTCGTTTACGAGTGAACTACAAAAATATTCGTAATTGCACGCGATGTTTACACGAAATGGTAAAAGAGTAAAAAAGTAAAAAAGAAATTTTCATTCAACGGGAAACTTCCAGTTGTGTTTGGCAATTAAAACAGAAACATTTCAGCAATGAAAATAAACGTGTAACTGTTTTTGTCCTCATTTTCCACCCATTTTCCACCCTCTCCTCCCCTCTTCTCCCCCTCATTCCCTCCCTTTTTGCCATGCAAATGAGGCGTTAATTGTATTTACACAGCAGTTATGACGACCAATTGATGAGTACCCACTGAATACCAACGAATACCACTATAAAAAAAAACAGAAAACACTCATTGAGTCATTCATTGGAACATTCACTTTACGATCCGCTTATCAATTGCAATTCGTCATTTGAGAAATGTCTGTTTAATAGTTCTATAAAGTTGGAACTCAATGAAGAGCAAAAGGAAATTTAGCGAACCTGAAAAGTATCTGATAGATATCTTTTTCAACTGACAGATAGCAGAGTTAGTAAATTTAGTGAAATGTGCAATAATATTCTGCAATAATCAAATGGAAATTAAATAAAAACTGTATTTTTGTACTTTTGGTTTACTAAGATATATTAAAATATTTTTCTGCATGTGTGTCGAAAAAGTTACATATTTATATTTCTAATGAATTTATCATTCTTTAGTCGAAGGTGAAGTTGAGTAAAATTGAGCATAAAAAAATTAAAATATTAATTGTATATTATTAAAATTTTATTTTACATTATTAAAGTTAATTTTATAATTAAATATTAAGTAAGTTCTTTTTTAAGTTTCAAATATAATAGAAAATATTAGATTGTAGAAAAACTTATTTGAAATAGATTTAAATCGATTTAAATTAAAATTTGCCAACGACCAGTTCATGAGTAAACTTTAAAGGCAATCGAGTAAGTATACAGTGCTGGAGAAAATATTAGAAACCAGAGTAATTCTAATATTTAAAACATATTTTTAAAAACGTGATAGAAAAGCTGATTATAAAGCTAATAAATAGTATTTCTTTCCGAAGCAATTTTAAAAATAAAATTACAAAATTATCGTTTCTATTTGCTTTGTCCAGCACTGTGTATTTGTACATGCTTTAGCCTGTGGCGGTGCAAGGACCTCAATGAGGATTTCAAATCGCCCAAATGGAGCTGCCGCTGTCAGACAAATGTAGCTCGGATTGACAGCGGAAAACGCAACTGCTGACATGCTACGAGTACGAATGGTAGGCACTGTTAAAGCTCTTGCTGACGGCAGCTTGAGTAGTCCGGAGAGTGAGGCAAAGGGGGCAGAAACAGTAGAGATTCGATATCGATTCGGCGCGATTGTCAATTCCATCAATCAAGGACATTTGAGTGACATTTGAGTTACCACTGCAAGTTGAGAACTACATTTTCAGCACAGGATGCTGTAATTGATGCCGAGCGGCAAAGTGAGAGGGTGATAGCGAGAGGAGAGAGAGAGGGGGAGAAATTAGTAACATAACCGGATTTTGCATTTCCAAATGCAAAGAATTTTCAACAGAGAGCGGAAAGAGAACAGAACTGAAAAGCCAAACAATAGAAAAACAATGTGAAACGAACAAAAATAAAGAATGAGTATATAAAGGACACACAAAAACGTATGGCCCAAATGGATAAGCTTCTCCTTTAACCCATTCCCTTGTCGCTTTTCGCCTTTCCGCTGGCATAGAAAATGGAAAATGGCATTACTTTCAGGCTGTCCTTCGTCCTTCTGGCCGCCTTCATTCAACATCCTGCCGAGCACTTTTTCTATGCCGCACAGAGAATAAAAAGTTTTTCCTTGGAGGCATAATAGGGTGGATAGGGGTGGGGGGGGTGGTCGCATCCGTTGGGTGACTTAAATAAAAATTTGTTGATTTTATTGAAAAGTGATGATGTGTCAAATTTTTTATCGCATTACTCGTATTTTGCCTTCAGCCTTGTCATTTGCATAAAACTCGCATTCAATAGACACATTAGCATTTTTAATGGTCTCCATTTCCCCAACCCCCTCCCCACACTGACCTCTCAGACTGAAAGTCATTTTGGTCAACGCCAAGTCACGCCTCCAAAATTATCAATGCCAAACACGTTTGGGGTTGAAACTCGTCAAAAAAGAAAAAACAAGAAGTGGAAAATAGAAAATGAAAAGCTTGACAAAAAACGAACCCATTGCAAGAGCTTGACGCATCCATTGAAGTGACAAGTGAGCAATATATTTATCTGGCCGACCCCAATGGGAGTGAAAGAAAGAAAGAGATAGGACGAGAGTTTTTCTAGTCCCGATTGTTAAGACAAATTGAGCAGCTTAATGCATGTCAAATTGTCAATTGCTTTAGATATTTGCCCTTATATTCGGTTTCTGTTTAGTTTTCCCTCTTTGGCTCTTTGGCCAGTCGAATCGAATGAATGATGTACCAAATGCCAATTGGGTTATTTATGCACCGCTGAACCACTGAACCACAGCACCACGGCAAATTGATAGTCACAATTGATAAATGCATTTTATTGCAATTTCCATCGCATTTTTAGTTGAACAAATTGATACATGTTTAAATAAATTTGAATTCAATTTAAAGTCAGAATTTTATATTTTTTTAGGATCAATCTGAAATTGAAATTAAGATCTTTAAGATAAACAAACCAAAAGTGAAAATTTAATATGCTGAAAATTTGTGGTAAACGAGTCTATAGGCTTGAGATCTGGAACCGAAACTGTTATGAGAAATAACTAAAAACTTCACACAATTAAGAAATTTAATTCGTTATTAATTTAATAAGAATTATAAACAACTTAAAATTTAACTGAATGAATAAAAAGAAATTTTTAAGTGAAAAATTAAAATATAAGTATGAAAATATAAGAATATTGGGATATTAAAAAAAATTTTATATTTAATTGATCCAACATTTGTTGCATGGATTGGGAAAAACCCAATCAGATCAAAAAATGTTAGTACTAATATTTAGAGAATTTATTAATATTGATGTTTTATTTCTTTAGTTATTTATAAAAGATATTGTAGTTATTTTTCTGAATATTTCGTTTAAAAATAAGAAGATTTGTAGTATGAAAATTTGGGATAGTGATTATAATAACTATAGCCATACTCTGTTAAATTTTGATAAGAATTACTAATCAATTTAATTTTTTTGATAACGATTACAAAAAATCAGAAATAATCTTAAACTATTAAAATTGTTCAAAGATAATCAAAAATAATATTTTTGAGTATCCGGACTTATTTTGATTTTATTTCTGATTATTTCTAATTATTTTTGATTATTTCTGATTATTTATGACTAATTAGTAAAAATCAAATTATTTTAAATTTTTTTATTAAATTTTCACAAACAAAGTAACCAAAATAATCAGAAAGATTATATTTAATTACTTTTAATTTTTCCTGATTATTTTTGAATAATAGTAAAAATTTTAGATATTTTCAATTTTTGTAATCGTAATCATTAAATAATTGGGCAAAACCGAAAATAATCGTAATTTAATGACCAATGATTATGATTACTTATACAGGTATGACTACAACTATGATGAAATAATAGAAACCAGAGTCAATTTGACATGTCAAGGGGAATATTTAATCACATGATAAAAAGCTGATCATGAACATAGAATTCCGTTGTTATGTTTAATTTTTGAAACATTAGAAAAATATAATTTCTTCCAAACATCATTAATTTTGTGCATCACTGTAGTTAATTTTGGGCAGATGCTGTTCACAAGGTTTTTTTAACATTGGCAATTTGCAGAGTTTTTAGAGTCGTTGTGGCCTACATAGTTGAGCTCGTAGTTGGTCCGAGTAGATGGAAAGAAATGGCTTTGCATTAGGACGCAACTGGGCCATAAATAACATGACGTTTCATTAGGCGGCGCAAAATGAAAAGCTATGATCACCTGGCAGCCAGGTGAGACAATTGCACGCAGCGAGAGCTGGCAGATGAAGGCAGAGCAAGAAGAGGGAGTAGAGAAAGGAGGAGAAAGGAGGGAGGAGAGGTGTAACAACTGCTGCTGTTGGCAGCTGTCGTCGGCGCAGGTGTTTTAATCACACGAACGCGACGCATTTGCCCGGCAACCGGCACGCATAAATTTTCATTTTCATTTCCATTTCCACTTCCATTTCCATGGCTCAACGCACCAAACGCAGCGAGGACACGGCAGAGTGGCAGGGAAAGCGAAGGAAAATGAGAGCTACACTCAGAAAAATATGCGAGCCTAAAATTAATAACTGGAATTACTGGAATTTATAACGTTTTGTTCTTGCGCCTTAGAATTCTCAACTGGTTCTAGCCGAAAAAGAAACTATTATTAAATGGTATTCAATTTTGTTATTTGCCGTGATTTTTATTATGTTACTAATCTATTATATTTCAAGAATAAAACGAACTTAAAGATGAGAATGTTTATGAGAAAATCGAGATTTTTGTGTGCTGAAACAATTATGATCAGATTTTTTGAAGACTTTTTCTCAACCCGAAAAGTTCTTAAAATATTACCGAAAAATCATATTAAAAGATTTTTGACTTTTGTTTTCAATTTTTTAATTCGTTTGTACTTGAATCTTGCTTGATTTTTCTGAGTGTAGAGCAAGAACGACTAGAACGACGTTTCGCCATTTGCCTTTGTCGCTTTTTATTGCCAGCACTTCATTTGTTTTTGGCCCCGCATTTCGGGGCTCATAAACCGGCTTCTGGTTTTTCGGTCCACGGTCCACGGTCCACAGGCATCAGGTTGAGGTCCCTTTTCTACTTTTCTACTTTTCACTGGCCTCTCTCTGATGAGCTAACCGCAAAAAGTTAATTAGAATTAATGCGTTGGGCGTTTCAGTCCCATTTCCATTCCCATTCCCATTCCCATTGCGCCCTCGAAAAACGCAGGTCAAATCGCATTTAAGTGCAACAACTGTAGACCGTTAATATTTCTATATATATAACTGCTGATGACTTCGTCTTCTTAGCCTAAAAGGAGCCTACCCGGCCATTTGGCCAAATGACGCGCAATAATCATTTCTATATACGTATGTATGCGATGAAAACAGCTCACGTACTCGGCACATTTTAGAACAAATACGACGAGTATCAAAATGTAACATCACACCAAAAGGCAGCATCAAATACTACCATCAACATGCAGCACACACACACACACCCACACACACACACACACACACACACACACACACGCTGTGCGACACAGTCACGATTTGACAGCAGCCGCCACAGCAAATAGACAAAGTAATCAAAAAATGCGACTCTCAGTTACCCAGTGGGAACTGCACCGAGTACGTGCTTATTACCTACAGAAAACTGTACTTCTGCACCACTTACCTACTCAGCACAAAATGGGAATAGTTAAGTATTTGCTTAAGCTTACAGAAATTAAGATTGGGGATAGAATCAATCCAAAGAAGTACAAGTTTAAAATACTTGATGCAAATAGTATTTATTTTAATTCCCTCTTCGCAAATATTTTGATATTTTAGGCATTTTTTGACTTTTTTTATGCTGTTGGTTGCAATTTTATTGAATAAATACTTAAAAAGTACAAGCGAAAATCAAAAATTGCAAACTTGAATTTAAGATTAATTCATTTTCTGTGTACTTATATTTTCAATATGATTGTCAATATGATATTGCTTTAAAATTTGTTTTTTTTAATGGTAAATTTAACTTTTATCGAAAGTTATTAGCGTTTATTATAATCTTTTAGCTTTAGAAACAAGTTTTTCTTTTGTAACATTTTTTAGTTTTGTAATATACAGAGATATGACATATTCAGGGGTGCCACAAAAATCGCTTTCGCTTGAATTTTACTTAAATTTGTATGAAATTTCGATTTTTGTGGCACCCCAGATTATATTAGAAAACATGCCAAAAAAGTATTAAAAAAAGCTGAATATGAAGACACTGCTATGTTTTTGAGATAATGCAAATACAGGTGAATATTTTTAGGATTTAGAGACAGATTCAACTGGGTGCCGATATAAATACAACAAAAAGCAAATACAAAAGTTTTGCTTGCAGGACAACGTTGTACATGGAAAAAAAGAAAACAACAACAACATCATGAAGAAGAAGAAGCAGCAGAGCAACAACAAAACAACAGAAACAACAAAAAACTCATCAGGCAAAATGGAGGTCGCCACGGGTGCAGTAAACGTGGCTAATGAATGCTTTTGGCTCAGCGCTGATGGCAGCTCTGTGTTTAATTTAATAACACACGCACACACTACACAAACATGAAAAAAGAGAGGAGGAGAGAGAGAGAGAAAGAGAGATAGAGACTGAGTTACAGTCGACATATGCTCATATAAGTATATTGAACAAATAAATTTCGAAATGTTGACAACATTTTGCTGTTTGTTCATAAACGAGGCCATCGTCACCTGTGGGAGCAGTGAACAACTAAACCACTTTTCCACTGAACCACTGAACCACCCACTGAACCACCCAACCACATCCCAATTGGAGACTCCACGTCAAACAGCGACGGGCAATAAAAAAAAGAAGAAGGCAACTGGAAGCCACAGTCAGTCACAGAAAGCAGCGCCCATGGGGAGACCAGACGCATAAAAAAAAGTACAAACTTTTATAATAGCCATACATAGTGGAAGGTACAGTGGTAACTGCCAGTAAGGTACATAGTATGCCAAGTGCGGATCCCAGCAAATGTTTCTGTCATGTTAAGGCCACAATTTGCTCAAACTTTATGAAATAACACGCTCCATAAAAAGAAAAGGTCTTCAAAAGTGAAATGGTCAATAAAACAGAAGTTCATCTACAGGTTCAACTAGGGGAACTCGTATCCAATTTTGGAATAGCAAATTTTAGATGCTGAGATTTGAGAAGAAAGCAAGATTACTTAAATTTCGTTAGCTAATAAAACTGAAATTGGTTTAGCAAACCATCAAAAAATAATGGTAACTTATTTTATTTTATTTATTGTTGCTGAATAATCTCACAATATTTAAAAAAAAAAATAAAATAAAATAGTTTAAAACAGCTTAGACAAAATCTTAAGATACGTACTTCTCCAAGGGCTATGTAGAATGCATGCGATAATGCAAAAAAAAATATATACAATAGTTTTTTTTTTATTTTTTTAAATTTTTTTAGAAAAATTTTTTTTCTAGTTTTATATTTTTTTGTTCTTTTTTTCAAAGGAATTCTATGTTCTATGATTTTGTGTTTCTATTTTATTGTTCATCACAGTATATCAGCAACATTGTTAGCATGGAATATAAAAAAACAAGCAGTACAGTCGAGTGCACTCGACAGTAAGATACCCTGTACCTAGGCGCGCCAATGATTTGATATTTTAGCAAAACGCTTATTGGTTTTCCAATTGTTTCTATGGCAGCTACATACACATATTATATAAATGAGTTATTTAGCCAAATTGTAAAAATTCAGTAAAAGTGAAAGAAGCAAATTTGCCAGTCACAAAACCAGGAACTGAACCCGCGACCCCCGCACACGGGCGTGCATCACTTAGCACTAGACCAGCGGTGGGCACGAAATCTGAATTTGAGAGCACAACAATAACAACTACAACAACATCAACAGCAAGTCTTTTGTGCGACTTCACAGCGCCGAACTGGCAGAAAAATAGTTGAGCCACTGCGTGCCCAACGCTGCACTAGGCTAACGAACTGATTCAAGAAAATTTACATCATATTTTAATACAATTTTAATAAAAAACGTTTTTAATTTTTTGTTAATAAAACATACAAGTTCAAGGTCGATAAAAATGTCCTTTGGGCCCAAATTATATTAAATTCTGACTAATTTTTTAGGATATATCTTGACATAATCGAACCGGGAAATCGTTCTTCCATGGACGAAAATTATGTTTAAAGGACATTTGGTCCTTTGTTTCTGTGAAAAAGTCGTGGTCCTAAAAAGAGTATTGACACCAAGTTTGTCAGGATCGGTGCATAAACACCCAAGATATAAATGTTCAAAAAATGAATTTTTCAACTCAAAAAGCGCGGACCAGGAATTCATTTTAGAACTATGGTTTCTTCGTGAAAACATCTTAGAATTGATCACAGATTATGAAAATGGGTTACCATTTTTTCATTATATAATATATATATACTTTAAGGGGTCGGAGATGCTTCCTTCTGCCTGTTACACAGATTACACACATCCAATATACCAGTGTATTAAAACTGCTGGCACAAATAAGTAATAAGTTTAATCATTGATAACCAATAAATAACGAATTATTTCTTTGGTAAACAATGCACTAAAGCAAATCATCTATAAACTTTTGATCATCTCACAAGAGTTTGTGGGATAGTTATATGTTTGACAGTACGTTGCTGTCCATTCAAGTGTAAGCGACTTTATGGAGCATATAAAATCGTGAGCTTCCAATCAATTGCAAAGTCATTTATTACAAATTTTAGGTGCACTTCTAATGTTAATAAAAATTAAGGCCGCTGCCATAAAAAGCCATAAAAGCCACAACAAAGAACTTCTTATCGGCCAAATGCGAAGCACAGTTAAAAGACGCGCTTCGTTGGCCCGAATCCGAATCCCTCCAACCACTTTTAGCCCACTTAAAAGGCACAGTAAAAAGGAAAAGAAAAGAAAAAAGCCAATCATTGCAGTCCTTCCTCCAACTCCAACTTCGACTTCGACTGGAATTCCGAGTAAGGTAATGTTGCTTCATATTTCAACGTCACTCGCATCGTCATCATTTTTCCTGTGGCGGCATCAACGGCGATGACATCAACAGTTCTGCATAAATTTGCACCCGATAAAAATTTCAAATGTTTTCATCAAATCATTTTTCGGTGCGCAACAGCCGCCAGTCGACAGTCCTTGTTCCTCGTTTCCTCCTTCCTTCATCCTTCTTCCTTGCTCGACTCTCAGTCTCCACAGTCTAGACTCGAGACCTTTGCTATAGAGATGGGCGCGTGTCGTGTCACGAAACGAACTTAGTGCATAGCGTATTTATTTTTAAGTTCTAATTTTTTAAGCATATTTTTTAATTTTTGAACAAAAAGTCTTTTTAGACCTATCAGCTAAAAATGCGTCAATATTCAAAAAAAAAAAAAAAAAAAAAAACTAGGGAAACATTGAAAAAACTCTTACAGTAATAGCTAAAATATTATTTTTATATTAATCATATAATATAATAATTTTTACATTTCATGCAAATTATTATATTATATGATTTGTATTGTTAAATTTTGAAACTTTGCCAAATAGGTATTAAGTATGTAAAAATTATGACACTAAATAAATTTAAATTTTATATTTTTACCCTAAAATTCTTAAGAAATTTTAAAAATACTAAAAAGTATGGTTTTTGTTATTTTTTCCCACACAGCTCATCATATTTTTTATAATTCAGGCTTATATATATTTTTTCTTCATATTTGAAAATCGTTTCTTTCTCTCTTTCAAATTCAGTTTGTTCCTAAGTTTTAACTCCTCCATAGCCCATATTACACCTGTTCCATCGTGTCGCATCATGTCCTTTCATGCATAAGACCCATAAGTTCCCTTTGAACTCGTGTCTGCAATTCCAAGACGCGTCCATCTCTAGACGCGACTCAAGACTCGACTCGAGTATTCATCCATCATTAATGGAGCGCCTGGAGCTGAAGGGGTTGCCACAAACCCCTGCGCCCTCCCTAGGGCAATTGTAGATGGGCGTGGCTTGGGTGCGTTGACGAGATGACATTACTTTTTAATGACTTTGACTTTATGCAGCAAATGCGACTACTTCGTCCAAGTTACCTTCGATGAATGCGTCGCTCTTTCCTCAGTTTCAGTTTCAGCTTCAGTTTCAGCTTCAACTTCAGTTTCAGTTCCAGCTTTAGCTTTTGTTTGTTTTTAAGCGTCTTTTTATGCCCCTTGAAAATGTATAAAAAATGTGATATAAGAGAGAAAAAAGAAAGACACGATTGCAAATCTATAAAATGCAGCAAAAATTGTCGAGTTTATTTTAAAAGTCAATTTCATTGTTTGTCTTTTATTTTTTTTCGAAACAATTTGTAAGTTTCCGTTAAAGATGTGAAGAAGAAATTAAGATCGATTATGTTGCTGTATTCGAGTCTCTTCCGAATTCTGAAGTCGAGTTGATTGCTGTTTATACAAACTCTCGCAATCCAAAGCTGCTAGAGTTGCTTTAATTGAATTACAAAATTCGAACAATGAAGTTTTAGTCTAATTTAGCTTCAGTCTGCTTTATTCAACCTGAAATACTTAAAATGCAATTTCGAAACGTTTTCGAGACCGAGTTTGAAAGTAAAAACAAGCCCATTTTAATGGGAATCGGAAACAGCACATAATAAAACGTTTGTTTTCGTTTCGTAATTACTTATTGAAAACGTTCGGAATTTGGAACAGGCATGATTAGCTTTTATTAATTTATGTTTTAAGATACAATCTGTAAAAATATGTTGTGAAGCTTGAAAGTGTAGCAACATTTTTGAGATGAATTAAGTAAGTATTTTTCTAATCCTCGAAAGATAATATTTCTATCCAAATTTATTGATGGAAGAAATCATAATAACGATAATTTTTTTGTATTTTTTACATATTTTGGGAAATATTTGTTTTAGTATCATACTTTTTTCTTAAGTCCTATTTAGCAATTTTTTAAAATTTAACCAAACAACTGAATTTTACAATGATGCGCAGCTTTTCATCATATTATTAAAAAATTTGTTTAAAATGTCAAAATGACTATAGTTTCTATTATTTTATCCATCAGTGTATTTCATTTTCAAGTGAAGTTGCATTTAATACGCACATAAATTTTGCATATTTTGTGTAGCTTGCAACGAAGGAAAATTCCTCTTGCCCAGCGAGTAAAGACTGCTGAAAGAGAGGGGGTTGGCGAGAGGAAAGGGATCAAAAGGGGGTGGTGAGTGATGTCTGATGGCTGCCAATATTCATATAATATTTTCCACTGTGAAATATTTGCCGCTCATAAAGGAAAATTGACTGCGAAAATTGTTTTACAGCAGCTACTGAACTGAAGTTGCCTTCTCAGTTGCCGCTTTCTGTTTCTCTTTCTGTCTGTGAAACTGTGGTTGTTGTTGTTGTTGTTGTGGTTGTTGTTGTTGTTGTGGTTGTTGTGGTGTGTGTGTGTGCTTGTGTTTGTGTGGTGTTGTAATTTGTTTGCCCCGTTCTTTATTTTTTGCGTGTGCATTTTTACGTTTTTATGCGTTATTTTTTGCATGCATCAGCGCGTTATTAAATTCCACACTGTGCCGGGCCACAAACAAAAAGCGAAACGAAACGAAACTTCAGCAGATTGCCAGGGAGTCGTCAACGCATTCAGCTTCCCTTTCCCTTCAACCCTCTCATCATTCCTTCAATCCTTCACCCAAACACACCCCTCCCTTTCATGCTCCTTCCCTCTCACACACACTGCGTCTCATTTAACCGCAAGCTTCATCCAAACATTAAGCCAACATGTATTCTCCTCTCCTCCTCTGGCTTCTTAGCTCCCCACCCGCAACCCCATATGCATATACATAGTAACGAAGCTATCAAATTTGGCATATTGTCCCACATTGAAATTTTTCATATCTGAAATGTTAGCGGCAACTTTGTTGCAAACTTATTAATTTATTGTTTTTTTTTTCACTTATTATTAATTAAATTATTAGAGAATTTTTTGATTTATTTTTATTTATAACATTTCACTCTTGATACATTTTTATTTATTTATAGATTATATTAAACTACCCCTAAGTTTAGTCTTACTGCTAAGCATGCTATGCTAACATACTGTTAGGGCATTAACAGTGCGCCCTCTGTTGACAACATGCGACAAGCAAACTGTTATACTGTTAACCGTTAGCACAGTTTCAATGCTAACCGTTAACGGGGAATCTAGAAAATGTTAAGTTAAGAGGCTGTTAGTGAGTTTTGAAAGTTAACATAAAATGATTTAGCTGTTGTCACTTTATTTTATTTAAAACATATTGATTTTTTATTACTTTAGAATTTGAAATTTAATGTGAACGATGAATTGTTTACATTTTAAAAGCAGTTTACTAAAACATTTAATTTGAACAATTGTGAAAATGTAATGTAAAGAATTCAGAAGAGACAAAATAAGTTGAATAATATCTAGAAAATAGATATTTAAACTAGATAAGCAAAAAGTTAAAAGTAAAAGTCATTTTTGAACAAAGAAGTAATATTAAAATTTTTAAATAATATTTTAAATTCAATTATTACATCAACATTTATGTTTAAATAAGCAACAAATAAAATTTTGCAATAATTCTTACAATAAAAAGTAATTTTTAAAAACCTGCTACTTTTCTTTGGGCTTCCTATTCCAATAATGAATAAATAATTTAATAAATAAAGTGACAGAGAGACAATGATTTATAGGCAGATTAGTTAGAAGATTAATAGATAATTACTTATTTAAATTAATAATAGTAATTTGTGTCATTTTAATTAGTAGTTTGTTCAATTTAAATGCTGCGATTAAATTGTGAGTCGCCTTTAAAGTCGTTTGGCAAATTTGCAATAAATACAAATTTCACTCAAACTCGATGCGAGTATGAGAAACACATGCAATGCAATTCATCATTCACACACACACACAAGCACACACAGACACGCACACATGTGTTTACTGAAAGGTGAGGAAACATGGGAAAAAGGGGGTGGTGGGCGTAGGGGGGCGTGGCAGCAGCAGCAAACGTCCCATTAACAGAATTCAATGCAGAAAAAAACTTCTTGGCGTTTTGAAGCCAAAAAGCGAATGTCAACACTATCAATCATTGCTTTGACAGTTTGAGTGCTTGTTTTAGTATTTGTGCTTTTGATTATGTGACGTACACACACACACACACACACACACTCACACTCACACTCACACAGACGAGGGCGCATCAATTGATACACTTACAACAAATTGTTTGCACTGAAACACGTGGGCGGCATTTGGGGCAAAAGGCGCTTAGAGAGAGAGAGGGGGCGTGGCTGGGCGAAAAGAAAACATTTTGATTGATGGAGCCTCGACCTGAGCTATTTTAAATGAACAAATTGAATGCGCACACACCCATGTGTGTGCGAGTGTGTGTAAAAGTTGTGTGCATTGAATTTATAATTTAATCGACAGCTAAATCTTATAAAAATTATTGCTGAATATATACCATATTAAATATAACTCGATTTTCAATTAACATTATGGGTAAAACATAAAGCTAAATTGAAAACTTAAATTTTCATTTTCAAAAATTTTTAACAATAACAAATTTTCCATTTCCAATCCGTACATTCAAAAATTGTCAAAATTTGTCAATAATCACTTCATTTTGGAAATTTGCTACATTTTAAAAATTTAAATTAATGAAAAGTTCTTAAATTTAGTAAGACTTAATAGCCTCTTAAAATGATTACTTTCTAAGCTCTTATTTAAAAACAAAAAAATAAGAAATAAGAAAATTCACATCAATTATTAAACACAATTTGTTTTTTAATGGCTGATTTAAGTTTCAAGCAACGTAAGTGCCTAAAAGCATGCAATGAAAAATATTTTAAATTTATTTAAATTAGTAACAGGTATCCCAAAGTCGGGAGCTCGACTGAAGTCTATCCCGCTTGTTATTAGCCTGATTTCTATAGCCGAATCAAGTTCATAGGTCATTATCGTGGCTATTTCACATGCACATTCCACACATAAACTGCAGGCTCTGACGGGAACGGAAAGCATTGCGACGAAAAATTAATCATACGCTCTGATTGGCAGCACACTCCAACTCGAAGGGGACTTCAATTGACGAACAGACGGACGGACGGAAGTGCGATGGAAAAGGGTGAGCGAGGGGGGAAATAAAGTAAAATATTATTGCGGAACACAAAAAGCAAATTAATTTTTCATAAAAGGCAAACCGCGAGCCTGGTTTGGATGGATCGTTGCCTGACTTGGTTGCCTGCCTCGTTGCCTGCTTCGTTGGCTGCCGCCCACGTGCCCCCAATGCACATTGGGCGGAATTGCCCGTTTTTTGGCAAAAAGTCTAAATTCTATTTTATAATATTTTTATGGTTATAATATTTTTTCCAGTAAGTAATTGTCCCTCCTCATCGAAAACAATAAATTTAAATTTTATTATGCAACACTCGTTTAACACCAGCCCTTCAAACTCAGCTGTTTGAGAGATGCGGTGTCTGCATGTGGTCCGATTTGAAAATTTCATATTTGTTTGACAGTCTCCCATTTTTAAACGGTTTGAAGAATCTAAATAGTTTAAAATGGAAAATAATCACCAAGGTGTGTAGAAAAGAGTTGTATATGTGTTTAATTATATGTGCTTTTGTTTCGTTATGTTTTCAATGTTATTAATAAACCATAATTTTTGTCGAATCTAACCTCAATATAGCTGTGTTTCGTGGAGTATATCTAGCAAGATGAACGTGGATTATAAAAAGTGCTTATGTGGTAGTATGCGTTATTATGTATATATTTATGTAGAGTTTAAATCATAAGCGGAATTTTGCGGTTTTTCGAAATACTCCAGTAGAAGTTGGTGTGTTTTTATACTTGAAAATTGGATATTTCCCAGGTGTTAGATGGGGAGGGGGGTAGGAACATGGTCAAATGAAAAAACAAAGAAAATTATAAATTCTAGTTTAGTCTGATTAGCAATCATGCAAAGTTTGAAATATTTTTCTTTATATTGAAGCTTTTTAAAAAAAAATATACATTTTTCAATGAGTCGTGGAAAAAGCGAAAAGGAGGTCCATTTTTTTTAAGTCCAACTAAAAAACCGAAAAAATTATAAATTGTACTTTAGCCTAACTAAGATTCATGCCAAGTTTCAAGTCTCTAGCTTTACATTACGATTTTATATAAATATATTACACTTTTTTCATAGTCGTAGTGGGAGGGGGCGGTGAAAGCATGGTCCAAATCAAAAAAAAAAATTCAAAATTCACAAATAATATGAATAGGAAATTCTCCAAGTTTCAAGTTTCTAGCTTTAAGATTAGAGTTTCTGCCAAAAAACGGGCGATTCCGCCCAATGTGCAATGCACAGTGGAAAACATTGCAAATAAAAGCGCATTTAAAGTGTCGCATCTTTAGAGTTGGCGACGTAAAGAGAGAGAGATAAAAGTCTAGCGCTGTGCGGTCTCTCCTCATTGAACGCAGATCAGCGACTGAGCTCTAGTGCTGGGATTATATCGAGGAAATATCGATATTATCGATAAGGCTGCTGGAATGGGGAATATCGATACGATTTTGAGCTTATCGATATTTTTGGTGTCGGTCATTTCAGCTTCTTAATGTGAGTAAAATTTTATTAATTTGCGTTTAAAAGCCAAGGTTTAAGACATATAATTTTTTTTGTAAAGTTTTCAGTTCTTTCTTTATTAATTATATTATTTTCACAGAAGTACAACCTTTTCGTTTTGCGTTCTTTTAAAAAGTAAAGTATCGAAGCTCGTTGTATCGATATGATTATTCAATAATATCGATACAGCTCGCTCCTTTAAATATCGATACATGTAGTGTTTAAATCTATCGATTAGCTTAATTTAATTTTAAATATTTATTACGATCTTTACATTCGGCCGACCTGACAATATAATCGACCACGATTTATTTACATGCGAATAATACTAAATTAACACTAGATATCCAAGGCTTGAGCCGTGCGGGCTCTAAGACACTTCGAAATGGTAATTGAGTCATTTGACAGTTATCTACATCCACAATCTCGTAACGATCATTCTCAAACACACGACTGACCTTATAAGGACCACGATATTTTGGCGCAAACTTTTTATTAATACCAGCGGTTGTATCCACATTACGAATTGCAACGTAGTCACCTACTTTATATTTTAACGGAGGCCTATGCTTTTGCCTATGTATGTCCTCGTTTCTTAATTGTGACTGAACTATATTTTTACCTGCAGTTTGTCTAATAGATTCCAAATCTCGCTGCTCTATGCTATTTATTCTACACTCTAAATATTCTGCCAACTCATCAACTATGGGTCCTTTCTGATCAACACCAAACAATAACATACTAGGGGTTTTCTTTGTGCTACTATGGACGGCATTGTTTATAGCATATTCTACCCTATACATAAGCTTATGCCAATCCGACTGCAGCAACGGTTCTGACAATTTTCCCAACATGGGTGTTAGTACTCGGTTCACTCGTTCCACCTGCCCATTAGCTTGTGGCGCACCTGTTGCAACTTTAATATGCTCTATGTCCCGTTCTGTCTAAACTCCAAAGAAGTGAAACACGTCCCACGGTCAGAAATTATTCTCTTGGGGCGACTATAAAATTCAAAATACTTTGACAATGCATCTCTAGCCTCACGAGTACTTGTACTATTCACCGGGAATAATTTAACAAATTTTGTAAATGCATCCACTACAACCAATAAATGCTTTCTTTTCGAATTTATGCTCGGTAGCGGCCCTAGGTGATCGATATGAAGAGTATGAAACGGAACAGAAGGTTTTGGAATACTATGCAACGTCCTATTATGAATAGTTTTTGGAACAGAATGCAATATGCATGGCAAACAGTTTCTGATAAATGTCTCTACTTTACTGCGCATAGAAGGGAACCAATAAGATTTTCTCAAATTATTAACACACTTTTCTGCTGCTAAATGTCCCAATTTCTCGTGAGCTAATCGAATTAACTGATCTTCCATATTAAGGGGAACATACAACCGTAAGTTATCATTTTCATCGATTTTATACACAACACCGTCTACTAATTCAAAACCTAGAACTTCAGCATTCTCTAACAAATCACGGGTTCTCACAATATCTGGATCTCTCATCTGTTCGGTGTGTAGCAATAAGTCAACATCCTCTTTTGTTACGCCTACTACGCCTACGATAGGGAAGGATTTCAATAAGGATTCTTCTAAAAACTCAAACTTTTCACTATGCTTACTCTCTCCCCAGGCTTCTTTACTATCGTCTACATACTCTTTTCTAGCATCTTCTCTATCCTGATCCTGATTCCTACGGTCACTTCTTCGATTATCCCTACGGTTTTCATTATAATTAACACTATGACTCATACAATCAACACTACGGTTCTCCCTACGGCTATCACTATGGTTGCTCCTAAGGTCATCACTATGGTTACTCCTAAGATCATCACTATGGTTACTCCTAAAGTCATCGCTACGGTTATCACTATGGTTGTTCCTAAGATCAACATTATGGTTCTCGCTAGGGTTATCACTGCTCTCAAAATCTACTATGTCTGCTTGCCTACTCAATGCGTCAACGTGAGACATATTACTTCCGGGCCTATGTTCGATACGGTAATCATAATTCTCTAGTTCCAGAGACCAACGAGCAATTTTCGGATTAATAGCTTTTCGACTAAGAGTTTGCACCAAGGAGTTGCAATCGGTGACAATCTTAAAGGCTCTATGTTCTAAATAAACTCTAAAACGGCGCAATGCATAAATGATTGCAAGGGTCTCAAGCTCAAAGCTGTGATATCTAGACTCAGCAGCTGTTGTCTTGCCAGAATAAAATGCTACAGGATGCATTTTCCCATCATCTTGGCGTTGCATTAATATAGCACCAAAACCATGTGAACTTGCATCAGTGTGCAACTCGGTTTCCCTTTTGGGACTGAATATTGCCAACACTGGTGGATTTGCCAATGCCAACTTAAGAGTATTAAACGCCTCTGTTTGCTCTTTGTTAAGAGGAAAAGGACCACCGTTTTTTAACAATTCCGTCAACGGTCTTGCAATGCTAGCAAACGAAAAAACAAAACGACGGAAGTACGAGAAAAATCCCAAGCATGAATGCAAACTCTTAAGGTTATGTGGGATTGGATACTGTCTCAACACCTCTAAATGAGAATCATTCGGTGATATGCCATGCTTATTGACCCTATAACCCAAGAACTCACATTCTCTCTCTAGAAATTTACACTTCTTAAGATTAATTTCCAAACTATACTCACTAATTCTGTCCATCAATTTTCCCAAAATAACGAAATGTTCCTGTACAGTTTTCGTTGCCACTACGATATCATCCATATATGCAACAATTTTCTTAGCTCTAATAAGATCCTTAAATACATCAAAAATAAATCTCTGGAAAATAGCTGGTCCGTTCCTAAGGCCAAATGGCATCCGTAGGTACTCGAACTGACCATGAGGGGTCACAAAGGATGTGTATTGTATGGAACTATCTTCTACAGCTATTTGGTGAAAACCTTGTTTGAGATCAATAACTGAAAAACACTGCTTATCCTCTAAATACTCTAAGCAATCCTCTATAAGGGGTAATGGAAAATTGTCACGAACAGTAAGTTTGTTAAGGCCTCTATAATCAACGCACATACGAATTTCTCCAGACTTCTTTTTTACCAATACAATGGGAGATGCATATGGAGATTCGCTAGGTCGTATTATCTTTCTTTCCAATAAGTCCTCAATAATTTCCGCCACTTTCTCTCTTTCATAATAAGATAAGCGTCTGGGTGTGCAATGAAAAGGTGTTGTATCAGTTAATCTTATGTTCATCTGCAGTCTCGGGATTGTAACATTATTACACTTGTTGACCAAATACCTAGAACTTATAAGTGCAGTACATTCTTCAGTTGCCTGCCTACCAAAACCTGACCCTACGCTAATTTCTTCGTGAGCTTCAATATCAATATTTGCGCAAAAGTCCTTAAATTCGTCGTATGTTTGAACATCATCGTTACCCATTGTTTGCAATGGATTTGTATCTGGAATTATTTGATTAAATGGTAAGTTAGTTATATTTATCTTATCTGTAGTATTGGTGAACAAAGATTCAGGGGTATCATACGTGCTTTTTATTTCATTTTTATAAACTAATTTAATATTCATTTTCTGCAAAGCATCACGGCCCAGTAATACTAAGCTAGGTAATGTTTTGGGTTTAACAACATAAAACAAAATTATATTAGTCTTCATGACAAAATTAATATGGCCTTCAATTTGGCCCTTAATAGGGATAAAATTCCCACCTAATCCATAATATTTTTCAAAACATGGCCTTAAAACTACATTTTTGGGTACTAATGATATATCAAGAAAGCTTACTGGACTACCGGTATCAACTAAAGCACGAATATTATATCTTTGCTCACCAGGCAATATTCATAAATCAATCAGCGGTGTTACAGGGATTGTTGTACACCCATCTAACTTCTCTCCAGACATAGGTTCCACCTGCGGCAGCATTGCGCTCCCATTAGCGCTCTGCTGTGGACATTGACGGTACTGATGATCCGTGCCCCAACACTTGAAGCAAGCTCCTTGAGGTCTTTTGGGCTGCTTACAGTCAGACATACGATGCCCAAACTTACGACAGTTAAAGCACCTTATTTCTCCAGATTGCTGGCCCTCTGATGTCTTCGCGCTGGTCTTCTCGTTTTCTGCAGCACGATTCACAAGAAGCTTCTCACGCAGCTCGTCCAGCGAAGTACAATACATCATAGATGCAGCGGCGCCTGACTTGTCTTGTAGACCGTTGACAATAAACTGGATCACATCGCTCGTAGCTAACTCAGCCTGCATAGCTATGCTGCACATCGCCACAAAATACTGCAGCGCGCTCTCTCCTTTTTTTATTTTGCGTGCTTCCAGCTGCTTTCCAATATCCCACGCTGTTACCTTATGTCTGAAGGTGTGGATCAACTCCTGCTTCATGTCTTTCCAGTTTAGTATTCCAGTATTGCACATGTACAACTGAGCAGATCCGGATAGGAGACGTTTAGCGAACACGAAGCGCTTCATGGGACTCACGTTGTAGACATCCATAATATCCTCAAAGTCACGTGTCCAAAGCAAAACGGGGTAGTTATCATCGCCGGAGAAAGAGCGCACTAGAGCTTCAACATCTTTGACGCTTAGGGCATCTTTGGACCCTGCATCAACAGACAAATCAATTTTTTTCAATTCTGTTTGCAGTTCAGCAATCCGTTTGCGAGTAGCCAGAAGATTTTCCAATTGCTTCAAATGTTGCGCTTCAGCTTCATAACTTTTCCTCAATTCGCAGAATTCTTCGTCTTTTGCTTTATTCGGTTGAATTTCGTCACATTTCGGTCGATCGGCCATCTTGTATTTCTCATGAATTTCATCAGACTCTGGCGCCAAATTGCCGGCGTCGCTTTCAACAAAGTCTGAATTTGGTAACACGGGCAAACTTATTAATGATGCACTTGGATCATCTGCATCGATCAAATTGTTCAGGTTTTCCATATTCACAGCTTTATTTACTGCTGCGCGAAGTTGTTGAATTGACGCGCCTTCACTGATGCGGCCGCCAAAACTTTTTAATATAGCACGTAGTTCTGATTTAGTTTTACAAACGATTTCACTATATTGCATAGTTCAAACGATCTCGAGAAGGATTAGGGCATACCCCACACCTGATATGTAAAGTTTTCAGTTCT
Source organism: Drosophila recens (assembly GCA_037043495.1). Lineage (NCBI taxonomy): Eukaryota > Metazoa > Arthropoda > Insecta > Diptera > Drosophilidae > Drosophila > Drosophila recens. Next base: position 28,111 of record JBAMBJ010001809.1, on the reverse strand, counting down.
TTCTTTATTAATTATATTATTTTCACAGAAGTACAACCTTTTCGTTTTGCGTTCTTTTAAAAAGTAAAGTATCGAAGCTCGTTGTATCGATATGATTATTCAATAATATCGATACAGCTCGCTCCTTTAAATATCGATACATGTAGTGTTTAAATCTATCGATTAGCTTAATTTAATTTTAAATATTTATTACGATCTTTACATTTTAAATTTAGTTAGGTCCTTATTGGTGTTGGCGGCTTCGGATCTTATTAAGAGGTATAAGAATTGACTTTGTTTTTGTTCTAAAGTTATATGAAGAACTGAAATACATTGTTTAAGTTTGGCAGCTGAAATGCATTTAAACTTTAATATGACAACACTTGAATTAAATTAAATTTTTAATAGCATTCGGGGAATTTAAAGCATAATTCCTGAAAAATTTCTAATGTTTTTATGAATTTAGGTGGCCCCTACATCTGTAAATTCAAAGGCAAAAAACGACGATATATTATCGATAATATCGATAGTTTAAGTCAAAATATCGCTAATATCGACAAGGGTGAATATCGATATAATCCCAGCACTACTGAGCTCAGAAAGCAGCAGCCGATCAGCTGCTTCGTGTGAGAACAGAAAGCCGAAGAGGCGCATCGCGAGAGAGCAAGCCGCCGAGCGTGCTATTTATAGATCTCAAGCTTTCCCTCTCTTACTCTCTCTGTACATGTGTATCGACTACGACGCTGGCAGTATTTTGAGCTCCTCTCCCATTTTAGACACGACTTTAATACTTAAAAATAATAATTTAAATAAAATGAACAAAAAAAGAGCAGACGAAGTTTAAGTTTTTATTAAAAATCTAGCTGTTTTAGCCACTGTGCACTGTGCCTGGTTCCTGGCAGTTGATGCTGTTGTGGCACGATGGGATGCAGAGTCATCTCCAGCTCCCTTTGAAGGGTGCCAAGCAGCAAAGGACGTATTTATATATGTATGTATATGTATGTAGGTGGATGTTGCTTCAACCGATAGCGGCACACGCATTCACGTATGTGCACCTGCAACACACACACATAAACACACAGATACACACACACTCACAGACGCAATTAATTTCCAATGCACGCTTTAAGCGCCTTCTCCTTATTGCGGTTCGATGGCATTGCTGTGAATTTTAAGCCCGTTCTGTTTGTCCTGCGTGGGAAGAGGGAAGAGGGAAAAGGGGAAGCGGGAAGAGAGGAAGGTGCAAGTGCAGAGAGGCGTGTTAATTGCCACGCCAAATAAGAAATGAACCGTGTGGCAAGAAGAAGCAAAGGAAGAAGGGACAGAGGAAGCGAGGACACTTCATCTGATCGAATAACATTCGCGCGGCTAATTCATGTTTTACTTATGCCTTCCGTTGTGCAACTAATTAGTCCACTTTGGCTAATTACTTGATTATCAGAGTACACGCAGAGAAATACTTTGTATAATAGTAATATTTACACATTTTAAATACTTTTAGTTTGATTTGGCTTAATAGGTCAATTTATAATGTCAAATAGTCAATTTAAAATGCGTTTAGCTTATACATAAATAAAATATGAACTTAGTAAATTAAATCGGTCTCATGTTAGGTATAAATTATACAAAATTTGTATTTTAAAATATTTCAAATAAGGTGTTAGTAATGAAATTTAAAAAAATTAATGCAGCTGATATTAATTAGCTTTAAGTAAAAATGGAATATAAAATTACAACACATTAAAATTAAATATAAAATTTAATGACATATTTTTTATTTTATTTATTTAATGTTAACTAAAAGCAGTTAACAAGAAAAATTATTAAAAATCAAATCACATTAAGTTAAATTGAAATGATAAAAAATTTATATCAATGAAATATATATTTTGACTTAACTTTTATAAATTAAATATATTTTTTAACTAAACTTTATATAAATTAAATATATATTTTTACTGAAAGAATAAAAAAAATTAATAAAAAGTATAAAACTCTGGGTGTGCTTAAAATATTTTTAAATGATTCAACGATTTTTGCATGAGTTATAATATTTATGTATAAAATTATAGCTGACATATTTTAAACTTAAAAATTCGTTTTTTAATTGTCTAACTAATTTAAAGCGCAATAATTTTTAATTTAAATATGTTTTTAAAGGAAATACAAAATTGACATATTTAATTTAATTGAAGACTTATTTAAATATACAAAGTTAATAACATGTGAATTATAAATTTGTTTAAGTTCAAAGCTTAATCATTTTCTTGGTCTAATTAGCATTACAGCATTTTGCAGGGAATAATCCACTCCTCGAAAGGATCGCCAATTGATGCCTCTGCCCGTAGAGTTGTTGTTATAGACACCAGCCAAGTTACTGTCAAAATAATTATAAATTAATTACTTAAATTAATGAGTTGGTGCACACACCTGTCATGGCATCCTCGGTACCACCAGGCGGCTGTATAAAACTCAGCACAATGTTTATTGGGCTCCCGATCATTGTCCCGATCATAGGTCGAGAATCGCATGCCATGATGTTTCCGCAACGAATCCCCAGCATCTCCACTGGCTCTGCCCAGTGTCCGCAGTGCAAATGATTCCTCCTCGTCTCCAATCGCAAATTTCTCATAGGTTTCGTAGGTCACATTACCTTGAGAGTCCCCGAGAACGACGAGCAACTCTTGACTCCTCTCCGAGGTCAGTGCGTGTATCTTGTCCAGGCCCAGAAAGAACTCTCCATCCAAGTCCCCAAAACCCTTTTTGTAAATACTCCAGCTGCGATGGAAGTCGACACTTCCGTCCATTCTCCTCAATATGAGTGTCCATCCTCCTGCCCGAGTTTCCGCATCACAGAAAACTTTAAAGGGTTGTTTACTAAACTGGGGAACGAGTATTTCAAAGATCCCATTGGTTTTAGCCTCCCCACAATTTTGGGGATAAGACCGCAAATTGTGTTTATCCGATTCCTTAACAAGTCCATCCATCAACTTTCCCTGTCGTTCCTGTTCCGCCCTAAGAAATATTTATAGTTGTTATAATTATTTATAATTTATGTTAAGGCTTACCTTAATTCGGTTAATTGGGTTTTTATTGATAGAAATATATTTGTTTCATTAAGTTCGGATATTTGTATTGCTTTTGAAAATGTTATATATGTATTTAATACAAATATTACACAAATAATTTTGAAGAACATTTTGCAAGCAAGTTTCTGAGAAGACTGATAGACTCAACACTTGAATTAAGTAGAAGCAGTGAATAAATCCATAAATCCATCGTTATCACTCACTTTATATATTCTATATATACATATGTACGAGTATAAGCAAACTTGTACATAAATTATTATAATTGCGCAGCGACAAATCCCACGCATTTTTGTTTGATAAAAATGTTGAGTTTATTTCGCAATCGTTTAAAAAGAAGGAATATAATTTTATTTAACGGTTATCTCAAGTTCAGGGTATAGACTCAAGCGTTCTTTTTATACCCGTCACTTAAAAAATAGGTATTAGGGTATAATGTATTCGTTGCAATATATGTAACAGGGAGAAGGAAGCATCTCCGGCCCTATTAGGGTGGGTCAACTTTGTTCACTACCAAGCGGTTGTCAATAACTTAATCTACGACGAATTCTAAGAAAATTTGCCCAAGAAACCATAGGGCCAAAATCAAATTCGAGCTTCCATTTTTAACGACGAACTTTTCATATATTTTTGTCATTTAAAACACGCATAGATACCTAAGCGAGTGCATAAAATATATTTGGTGTCACTTTACATTTTTTCCAGAAATTTAAAAATATTTAAGAATGTGAAATATCAGGTAAGATATCGGGCTTACATTTTTAAAAAAATTTTAAATTTCCCGACCCATGGTTTCTTGGGAAAACCTTCTCAGAATTCATCGTAGATAACAATGTTGACAACCGCTTGGTGCATTTATTTTGGTCCATACAAATTGACCCACTCTAATGTCTATTCTTGATCAGCATCAACAGCCGAGTCGATAAAGTCATGTCCGTCCGTTATTGATTGTATTAATATGTAATTTCATGTCAAAGTAACTTACACTCTGTGTGCAGGATATTCCATAGTTGTGCCATCTCAAAATGAGCTTGCTTGCTTATTTTCTTCTTACTATGGATCATTGTAATATTAAGACATGTAGATTTAAATAATATAATAACCAACCGAAGATTTACAATGTGAAAGCTACGTTGAGATAAAGATACAAAGTCAACAATTTTATTTGAATTCGCTTAAAATATGTACGAATAGAGACAAAGGATTTTCACAGGACATCAATTTGTTCTGATGAATATCATATCATATTGCCAAGACTCAGAATTCACTTCCTTTTGGCCGTATCATCATAACCGCTGATTTAAGAGAATTTGAGATATCTCGAAAAGACTCCCAAACGACGCCCATTCCCGGAATGTTGTCATTAAACCTTCCCGTCAATTTGCTGCAATTATTTAAATTTATAAACAACGCTTTAAATACCGATTAATATTTCATCATACCTTTTTAAACATCCATTGTACCACCAACCGCCAGTGAACAATTTGGCGCATTGTCCCATTGTCAAATTATCATTGACCCGATCAAATGTGGAAAACTTCATGCCATGATGAAGACGGAGTGAATCTCCAGCTGTTCCACTGGCTTTGCCCACTTTGTGTAATGCATATTGTTCTTCCTCGTCCCCAATGGCAAATTCTTCGTACATCTCAAATGCTTCAATTCCATCCTTATCCTCGAGCAGGACAAGTAATTCATTATCCATATCAGCAGTCAGTGCGTGAATTTTATCTAGACCCAAGAAGAAGTCTCCGTCCAGGTCTCCGAAACCATTTTTGTACGTGTTCCAGTTCCGAATAAAGTTGACGCTTCCATCCCTACTCCTCAGGATAATCGTCCATCCTCCGCCTCGTGTTTCCGCATCGCAGGCAACTGGAAAAGGACGACTACTAAAATTTGGAATCAGAATATCCTGGATTCCACTTGATTTGGCCTTGTCGCAGTTGCGTAGGTTCGATTTTTTCATGGGTCCATTTATCAATGTTTCCCGTCCCTCCAGCTGCGCTTTGAGAAGTTGTATGCTTGAATCCTGAACAACTTCATATTTCCTTTGTCGTTCAACCTCCGATTTGAGAAGTTGTATGCTCGACTCATTATCAACTTCCTGTTTCTTTTGTTGGTCCAACCTCTTACCAAGATTTTGAATGTCTCTTCGAAGGAGTAAAATATTGTGCGCCTTATCCCGATTATTTTGCTTCTGTTTTTCTAGCTCCGATCGAAGAATTGATTCCTTACCAACCTCATTCTTTTTTTGTTGATCCTGCTCCGCTCTAATTAGTTGAATGTCTCTTTGAATAAGTTGAATAGTTGACTCCTTATCGACTACATTTTTCTTCAGTCGTCCTACCTCCTCTTGAACTTGTTGTATAGTGAATGCCATCCCAACTCCGTGGTTCTTCTGTTCTCGAAGTAGTTGTATATCGGATTTCTGAATAACTCCATCTTGCTTCTGTTGTCCTACCTCCTTTTGAAGACCTTGGATATCGGACTTCTGGCCAACTCCATCTTGCTTCAGTCGTCCCACCTCCTCTCGAAGCTGTTGAATACTTGACTCCTTATCAACCACATCTTGCTTCAGTCGTCCTACCTCGTCTCGAATTAGTTGTATATCGGATTTCTGAATAACTCCATCTTGCTTCTGTTGTCCTACCTCCTTTTGAAGACCTTGGATATCGGATTTCTGACCAACTCCATCTTGCTTCAGTCGTCCCACCTCCTCTCGAAGTTGTTGAATACTTGACTCCTTATCAACCACATCTTGCTTCAGTCGTCCTACCTCCTTTCTAAGCAGTTGAAAGTCCTCTCGAAGCAGTTGTATATCGGATTCCTTCAGAAGTTTCAGCTCCGATAATTGAGAACTTATTAATGGAAACAAATCTGTCCCATTATGCTCGGTAATTTGAGTTGCTTCAGAGAACGAAGAACACAAACTTATCACAATAATAAAACAATTTATTTTTGGCATCATTTTGAGACCAATTTTTAAGGATCGAATTAGAAGACTGACTGAGTCCAACTTTGACTTGAGGAGAAGAATTGAATTCTGAATTGGACTAACGTTCATTCAATGCTTTTATACTTTTCTGTATGCCCAATTTCTTGTTTTCGTCACAAGATTTTGTGTTTTTTACTTGTTTCTGAGTAAAAATGAAATTTACCCAAAAGTGTATGTTCTGATGTGCTTTTTCTACATCAAGCTCAGTGATGGTCAAGCTAATCAGCAGTGCTAATTTGACATTGTACACACAAACAACAACAACAGAGTGATAAGAGTCGCAAACAGAAAGTCGGACAGTTGGAATTTTTACGCACAGTGGGAAATGTTTGAGCATCTTCTGATGGGCAAAGTCCAGATAGATGAGCTGACAATTTTGCATGACGCAATTGTTTTAGCAAATATTTTTGATGACAAATACATTTCAATCAAACAAATTCTATTTTATTTATTTTATGTATAAATTCTTTTTAATCTAACATATGTTTTGATCCAGCAGTTGATTTTGTGAGCAACAGATACTTTAGTATCTTACTGATATCTGTGTATCTATGAGTTTCACAAAATTGTATTTTGCAAATACTTTTGATATTTTTTTTATTTATTTTCAAAGATTACATTTAGTCAAACAAAACATTTGCTGTTTATTTTATATAGATATTCTGAATTATTATTTAAGCTGTATATTTGTATCATACATTTAATTTAACAGATATACAGATACACAAACCCAAATACTTTGGCTGGATCAAGTGACTAAAGCCCTCTTAACCCTTGGTGTTACTAGCTATAAAGTGAGAAATCTATTTAGTGAATGTCGACTAAAAGCAGTGCAAATTGGAATATGCATATTAGCAAATACAATTTGTAAACATTTCAAGAAAACTATTATTTAATCCAGAAACTCATACTTAGATCTATTTCAATTTAGTTCATTCAATTCAAAAATAATAGAAACGGGAATCATTTTGACATTTCGAGCTAAATATTAAAATTTGCATTAGTTTTATTTTATATTTTTTTAATCTTAATCATCTATTAGTATAAGCAATAATTCTTCTTAATTGCAACAATATTGGGCAAACTGAACGGCAGCTATGCCATATTTAAGTTGATAAGCACAGCAAGTGCCTAAAAGTAAGCAATGGAAAATATTTCATATTTATTTAAATAAATAACGGATATGCTATAGTCGGGAACTTAATTAAAGAATATTTATTTTAAGCATGCATACAAAAAATAAATTTAATATTTTTATGAATAAAGAAAAAGAAATTTTGACAAATGTGAAGAAATTTATTAAAGTTGCATAAGACTTTACCAACTTATCAGCTATAATGGTTGATCTTATATATAGACAAATTTGGAGTAAAGTAGTTAAGTGTTTGCTGACGTCACAGTTGAAAAGTCATTCACAACAAGTGCGTTTGTTGCCTGCCAAATTGAGCGGAAAAGCCTTGACAGACACCTGAATAAAGCCGGCAGCGCAATGGAGGTGAAAAAGTGACGACGGAGGGAGACAACAGACAAGAGACATCAGTTCAGGTGGCATCAGTTCCGACTCGTTTGAAGTTTGAAGTTTACGCCATTTGACAGCTTTTTTTTTGGGTTGTGTGGCAAGAAAAAGTTGAAACTGTTTTCGAAAAACAATGACAACAAATGTTTTGTGAAGCTCTGACTGAAGAGGGGCAACTGGGGGGGTGACTAGTGTATAAATCGAAATATTATCAAGATGCCGTCGAGTCTAGAATGTCTCATCTCGTCTCATCTCATCGCGACTGCTGTTAAATTGCTGGCGAAGCTCGAATTCAGCGCGAGAGAACTGCGAGGAGACGGGGGGAAAAAACCCCATCAAAAGACATTTTGGTAAACAAGTTTTTACCTACGCCAAAAGCTACATATGTAAGCATTTTACATACACTGCGAGAAAATACGATATTCAAATTTAACAACTCGCAAACATTTCTTAACACTATAAATTTAATGTAAATTTTACAGATTTCATTAAATACAAAGAAGAAATTTACCATTATTTCATATATTTCATGAGCATTTGCAGAGAAACTAGGAAACTTAGGAAAGACTACACTTGAAGATACCCTGTAGTTATAACATCAATAATGCATGCAATGCAACATTTCAACTAAATAGAACTAAAATTCTTGAGACCTTAAAATAATTCAGTTACGCATAATAACTTTTAATGACTTTCAATTAATTCATCAATCAAATATTTTTAGTTTTTGATAATTTTTATTTTTGTATTTGGATTGGTGACAAATCAGTATTTAAGACTTTTATGAACTGAAATTATTTTTGATAGATATACACTACTGGAAAAAATTATAAGTATACTCTTTTTTTACCATACAAGCTATTGTCAGTCAAGTCTGCACAGTAAAAAAATATATTTGGAAAGATCGTTCAAATTCCGTTTGAATAATGCAAAACTTTCCTTAACCCATTAAGTACCCATTGAAAATTTCGAATTAATGTAAAAGTCTACTTAAGAAACTTTTTTCCTCAATTTTTCACAAAAAATTTTTGATGCAAAAAAAATCTTCAAACAATTCTAGGAGTGATTGCAAAAAAAATTGTTTCAAGATTTTTTACAAAAAATATTTTGATGCAAAAAATGATTCAAACAATTTTAAAAGTGACTGCAAAAAAAATTTTCAAAATTCTCTTGGCTTGTACTTTTTTGATACATTTTTAAAAAATTGCCTAACCGTCACTTATTGTAAGAAAATGACAAACAGGTGCCTTTTAAGCAATTTAAAAAAAATCTTAAAAAAATACAAGCGAATAGATTTTTGAAAATTTTTTTTGCAGTCACTCCTAGAATTGTTTGATGAATTTTTTTGCATCAAAACATTTTTTGTAAAAAATCGAGGAAAAAAGTTTCTAAAGTAGACTTTTACATTAATTCGAAATTTTCAATGTGTATTTAATGGGTTAAGGAAAGTTTTGTATCATTCAAACGGAATTTAAGTGACCTTTCCATTGATGCTAAAAACAATGGGATTTAATTTTCATGCTTGATTATAATGAGAAAATAACTTTCATTTCTATTATTTTTTCCCTACTTGTATATATATTTAATCACACATATTTTAAACGCATGATTTAAATAAAGTCTTGAAGTAATTATTAAACTTAATTAGTATGATTAATTGACTGTAATTTTTCTGAGTGTACATCAATATGAATATGTATATAAGTAGCTATATATTTATGCGAAATTTATGTTCTATATGCGTTCTATTTGGTTGAGCTTGTTATTCATTTGTATTCGAAGCTTTTTGTGCCTAAGGCTATGCTTGACTATCTCTGTGTGTACAAGTATAAATAACATAAAAATGAAGCGAATTCAACCTCAAAGTTCAGTTGAAATAAGCACTCAATAGATCTCTAACCAGGCACAAGAGCACAGCTAGGAGGAAAAGAGCGAGGAAAGAGGATGAGGTTTTTCATGTGCATACGAAATGGCCGCTGGCTGCCGTCAATAGACGATGAATTTAAATATGCCCCAAATTGAGTATTGGGCACGTAATAAAAAGAATAAAAAAAGAGAGAGAGAGTAAGAGACTGAGAGAGAGGGAGAAGGCTGAAATGGCCCTGGCCGTGTTATGTATGGCATCGTAAATAAACCCTTTTTTTACTTAATCCAAATTCGTCCCCGGGGAACAATTTGTTACACAATTTAAAGCAAGAGGAAAAAAAATACATACATACGTATATATAACAAGAGATGCTTCAGAGTTTATTTTATACTTGAAGTGGCCGGAACTGGACAGGCGTTTAGATTTAGCCCCAAACTGAGACCCAGCTGTGGATGCTCCATGCCTCCCACTTCCCTCCTGCCCCTAGGCATGCCCAGGCATGGGGTCAGTTTCAGTTCCAGCTAAATGTATCTGCATACATTGTCCCTTTTTTCAGCTGCAATATTTTCGCCATAAAATATTTATGTATATATACATATATTTTTGTTCATCTGTGCGCTCGTTCCGAGTAATAAGGTTTTAAATTTCTATTTCGAAACACATTTTTGATATGCTTACACAAAGAATATGCAGCAATAAAATGAGCAGATGAAACGAAACGGATTGCCCCGAGGATATCTATCTAGCCATCCATCTATCTGTCTCTTTTCGTATACCATTCACCTTCAATTGAAAGAAAAGAAATGCAGAAATCATTGAGTTTATTAAGAAAAGTATAAGCTTGTTTGAGACTTTACATAATTAAATAGAATAATAAAATTGAATAGAATTAGAGAATTATGACGTACTTAGCTTACGACGTGCTTGCATTTGTGGGCCTCGGCACAGGGTATCTAGAAGTCGAGCACTGTAGACAACATTTTTTCTTCATGCAGTAAAGTATATGTGATTAACTTATAATCCTTAAATTCATTGGAAATGGGCATCTACATAAAAAAATTTAATATTAGCAAATCAATTACAAATTTGTATTTTCATAATATACGGTGATGAAAAATATAATAGAAACGGTAATTTTTATTTTTTGTGTTTTTAACATTGCTTTGGAAAAAATAATTTTTTTAGTCTCAGAACAATTACGGTCGAACTTTCCTAACTATCCAAAGAAATCATAAAAAATACTAGCAAACAGATTTTTGAAATTTTTTTTTTTGCATTTCAACATTTTTTGTGTGTGCCCGTGGAAAAAAGTTTTGAGGCTAGACTTTTACAAAAGCTCAAATATTTCAATGGGTACTTAATGGGTTCAGGAAAGTTTTGTATCATTCAAACGGTCCCTGAGCCACGTACGTTTTGTCTATGGTCGAAAAAATTATCACTTTGAAACAACTATAAAAAAAGCTCGTTTAAGGTGTCCGGTTTTCTTTGTCCGCTACTGTATGTTTCAAAATTACACAATACAAAGAAATTCTATATTCGTGCGCTGCTTTTGATCATATTTTATAAACAATTGGTATAAAACAACAAAATGAATGTCGTTTCTATTATTTTATTAAGCACTGTACATGAGACAGTACATAGTTATGTGCCTTTTATTTAAACAAACATACTTATTATGATGATTCACTGATTCATCAAAAATTATTTCTAATCAACAAATTTCATCATCCAAATTCATTTCTTATCAACAAATTTCTTCATCTAAATTCACTTCTTATCAACAAGTTTCTTCTAGACATTCAACCAAGATTAATAAGAGAATGATTTAAGCATTAATTAGGTAAAAGTGCCAAAGAAATGTTAAGTAGCTTAATAGTATTAAATTTGAGCTTTAGTGCGATTAATTCAAGTGGCATTTTCAGCTTTTGTCATCGAGTAGTTTTCTTCCAGTCACTGGTAATCAACTGCCTACAAGGATAATAACAGCAACAACAACAACAACTGATGATGATGATGGCCAAAAACAATGGTGGCCGTAAATCGATGCGGACTCTCAAAAATTAGCGGAAACGGAAGCCAATCAGCAGTGAACGGAAACCGCATTGTGCGCCGCACTACTTCAATTTCGTGGCTTCGATTATGATGAGGAGACTGTAACAGTTCCCTCTTCCCCTCCATCCCCTCTTTACCCACCGTCTTCAATTGCAACGCGGCCTTTGGATTTGGGTTTTGTGGTCAGTGGCCAAAATAATGGCCAAGAGCCAAATTACGTTTCCGCCAGAGTCGACAGAGCAGCTTTCGCTTTGGCCGGAAATTGTGAAAAATCAACTTGGTCAAAGGGCAACACACACACACACTCACACACACACATACATATTAAATTGAGTTTCATAAGAAAAATTACAGCTTAACGAGCTGATTTCCATATATATACTCTTCAAATCAACTTGACTTCAACTACAAATTATTGAAAAATGCCCCAAAAAAATATATAAAAAAAAAAAACTTTGCTGCCTTTTCGACTAAGAAATTTCCACGCATTTCTTCGAATTTCATTATGAAATTCCAGCGCATTTATTTAATTATGCCAACGCACTATGGGTAATTTCACGAGTTTGTGAGGCCATAATTAATATCTAGTAAACTACTCAAGATATTTTGATGCCGCTTTTTTTCTAGTGCTATGTATTCTCTTAGAAGTATTCTGGAAAAGTGGGCGTGTCACCACCCCCACTCCTTAATTTTTATTATTTTTTTTTATTTTTATCGGTAGCAATTAAGCTTACGATTTCTATTGCAAATAATAAGTTTTGACCTAATATATTATTAAAAATGAAAAGAAACCCTACTTGTTAGATATAGAAAGTTGTAAGCCCTCTTAGATGGCTGTGAGCATAAAATTAAAAATAAAAAATTGGGGGCGGGGGTTGTGACACGCCTACTTTTCCAATATACTTGTAGTAGTATGTATAACCCTATTAAAAAAACCGCATCAAAATATCTTAAGTAGTTTACGAGTTATTATATAATGCCATCTAAAACAGGTGAAATTTCCCATATGGCATACGAACAAATTGGCATTCGAAATTGTGAGGTTCGTTGCTAAAAATATAAATATCACCGATCCCGGGTAAATGTGGGTTTTCTAACTACAATCATTTGAACAAGAATTAAATACTCTACAACACACAATATGTTTCAAGGATGGACTCCGCTGGACTCGCTTTAAATACCTTTTTAAAAATTAGACTTAATTAACAATTTTCGTTTGCTAGACTACTTACATTTTAACATTAATATGGGGACACCACGATCAAATTCTACATTTGACACTCACAAACACATGATACAAACCACACTGATTCGAACTCATTTCAAATATTTTAATAATGTTGCCTTATTGTTTACTTATTGGCACATTCAAAACGCAAACAAAATGTTGAAATTTTTAAAGCGCGTGCTTTGCAAATGCAACCCTGTGTTTAACAGCTGATTTCTTCGAAGTGGCGCCATCTATTGACATTTCTGGTATGCAACATTGAAGAACCATCTATTGTTAATGAGTTGCACTCAAAAATATTTCAAATTGGCGACTTTCAGAAAATGGGTTTTGGCCTCACAAACTCGTGAAATTACCCATAGTGCAACGGCATTTTGCCGGCCCCCAAAAGTCGCCTACACTTTTCAAGAATGGAATTCGAAATTATATTCATGAATACTTGTACTTTCGCAGCACTTGGCCAAAGTATTGATCCCAATATTGGAGTTGACTTTCATTTTGCATCATTTATTTATTTAAGAATTTAAGCTGTAGTCGATTTGAGTTAATTTTTAATTAATTGATTGATATACACTAATAAAGTTAAATTAGTTGAGACTTTAATTTATTTTAATTCAATAGAGCTTTATCTAAGGCATTTTATATGTATGCTTAGATAACATAATTTTTATTAATTAAATTAATAAAAAGCATTGCTTTGGATTCTTGTTTTCAGGTTCTTTGCCCTAAATGTGTATAGTTTATAGAAACCAGGGACTGCAAATAATAGTTATGAGTTTCAAAAAAAATTGAAGCGCAAAAAAAAGTCCCAGAAGAGTGGGAAAAACAGACTAATGTTATTTTGGAACGCCAAATTCGAAAACAGGATAAACTTTAATTTTAAATTTTTAATAAAAAAAATTATTTTTAATTATTAAAATTAATTTATATGATAAAAATCAAAAATTATTATTATTTTAAAATTTTTATGTAAAAATTAAATTAACTCTTATTTCCAATTTTTATTATAAAAATTTAAACATAGCTCTTATTTGTCAATTTTTATTATAAAAATTTATAATTAAAATTGAATTGAAATATCTTTTGAACCAAAGAAGCCACATCATATAAATATAAACCTGTATATGTAAAGGATCGACGCATTAATACCTTTCAATTGATTACGTCCCTAGATAGAAACAATAATTAATGTTTTCTTCTCTATTTTAAGATTGAACTATTCATTAAAGTTGACCGCAGCTAAAATTGTTAATAATTTTTAAAGCCCTATTATAATGTACTAAAGAAATGCATCACATAAATATTTAAATTTATACTTTTAAATTAAATATTTTATTTGCAAATACATACAAGTAATTTCTATTAATCCAATGACTGCCTTCACCAGAACTAATCAATCTGTAAATATGCATCAGAAATCAAAAATTTTTTGATGGGCTTCTGATGAACGCTTTGATGAAATCTTGAGTCAAAATCAAAGTTGTCATTTCTTTTTTTGTCAAAGGTGTTAATTGTTATTAAGAAAATTCAAAACAATTTCCCGCAAAATGCTTAATGATATGGGAATCAACACAGCAAAAGGTCAGATTTAACATAATAGTTAATATATTGCAATAATAAATAATTAAGCCAACATTGTATGCGTATTTAATATTTTATATGAGAAAGTTTCAGGCATTTTTCCTAACCTTATTCCTTCAAAATACGCAGATTGAAATACCAATCTATTTATTTTAAAAATTTAAGTCATTTTTTATTTAATATCAAAAGTATTTCCATTAAAAAACACGTTAGTGTACCTTGAATATCTTTTTAAACTGCACAAATTTAGCATTTAAACTGAGTTTAACTCTGTCTCCACTGAGGAAGATGAAAGATATCAGGCTACCGATAACATCCGTTTGCATCTGGAAAACCCGTAGCTTATCGAGTGTTACGTGATCGCACGTATGAACATTCGTAAGTCTTAACTAAGGCTGCGTGCAAATCCCCAACAGAACATAAATTATCCGAAACGAACAATTTTTGTAAAAATAATAGAAAGAAAATAAAAATAGAAAAGTGTCCACAACCCGCATCCTGGTTGGTTCATCCCCTCACCCACCACCCTCATCCCCTCTCCCTGCGACGAACTCACGTGGCACGTGAGAAGTTTGAGCAAATGTCGCCGTGAAACTGAAACGGAAACGGATACAGAAACTGAGACCCAAAAACTAAACTGAAAACAAGCGGGATGGACTGTTGTCGAGTTACCGACTATAGAATACCCGTTATTTATTTAAATATATATAAAAAAAAATATATTAAAAAAAATATATTGCATACTTTTAGGCACGCACATTGCTTGTAAACTTAAAAGTGGCATAACTAACGTTATGTTTGGCCTATCTGGTTGCAATTAAATTGGCTTATAGCTAACGTTAATATCTACTGCCTCAACAAATAAAATATATACCCTTCTTACTTATTTACATAAGTAGCGGGTATAAAAACTAGAGACAAACTGTTGCTCAAACATATTCGATAATTAAATAAAGCAACAAAATGTTGGCAGTTTGGATTTGAATAAACACGCGAATGCTATTTAACTTGAGGGGGAGATAGGTGGTAGTGAGGGAAAAAGGGGGGATGAGTTAAGGCTGCAAGTTGGTAGTGAAATTAAATAAGTTAGAGGGGAAACCGCTAACGAGAAAGGTGTCTGGCACCAGGAATTAATGTGGCGGTTATGTGAAGCCTCTGGCAATGCACAACCACAGAGGGGAGTGGTGAGAGGGGAGTGGTGAGAGGGGGAGGCAGTGGCATGCGGATGTGGGAAGGCAGCAGCAGCAGCAGCAGCGACGGCGCGTAAAATTGCAGGTAAAATCGCACACACATGTGTTTGCTGGAGTTTAATCTGTTTAGGCAACACGAGCAACACTCTGCCGACAACTTGGCAAACTTCTGCTGCTCTTCCAGCACCTGTTTCTGCTCCTCTACCTCTTCACCCTCATCTGCCTCTTTGGTGGCAAACAAGGTAACACTAACTTTACCCGGCAGCTACCACAACAAGCTGCAGCTGCAGCTGCAACAACACCTGCTGAAAAGAAAGAACTTGAGAGAGAGAGAGAGAGAGACACACACTATAAACTATACAGAACATGAAATACAGGCCACTTTCAGACGTCTGTCTTCCACCCTCCCTTATTGTTTTAGCCTGGCCAAAAGTAAAGTGGCTACAAATGTCTTCAAGCCTGTCTTTAACTTTCGCAAAATGCCAATTAGAAACCAGAGTTAAATGCTTGCTGTAAACCAAATAAATTTGAAGTTGAATATAAATCTTGAAACCAAATCTTAATTGAAAACAGAATTGGTCATATTGTTTTTTTTTTTTTTTTTTCAAAAATATTCTTATTGTTTATTTAATTATTCTGTTATTATTTACAACAACTTAAATTAAACTTATATGCTAGCTTCTAATACAACCTAGTCAAAAGGCTAGGTAATGCTGCTAATTAACTAACAAAGTTGCCTAGTGGCAAGGTCTATTGGGTGATTTCGCTTCAGTCTTCTTCTCATAGGCCTTCCCCTTATGGTGCGCACGTTTAGAAGTCGACGTGCGAGAGGGTTTTTGTGGTTCTCTAGACGCTGGATGTACTGCGTGGTCTGTTTTTTTAGGACATCCCCAATTTTAGGCACTCTCAGATCGTTTTCTATGTTTGCTGTCCTTACGTACCAAGGAGCAGCGCTAATTAAACGAAGGGTTTTGGCTTGCAGTATGCGGATTTTGCCCAGATGGGTTTTCGCAGTTATTCCGTATACTTGTAAGCCATATCGCCAGGAGGGAGTAATGCAGGTCTTGTACAGCTTCACCTTGTTGTCCAGAGATAGCGATTTGTTTGATAGGAGCCATCTTATTCTCTTAATCCGGTTTTTGAGAGTCCCTATGATGCTGGACACATGCTTGGCAAACGTAAGGTGATGGTCCAAGTGTACTCCCAAGTACTTGTAGCTGCTGAGATGCTCCAACCTCTGGCCCTGCAGAAAGACGCCTGAACAGAGGCTCACGCGCAGAGCGTAGGTCACATTGGCGCACTTGCTTGTGTTGATTCCGATGTTCCAGCGTTTTGCCCATGCTTCAAAGCTGTGAAGGTACAGCTGCAGGACCTCAGTGGCTTCTGTGATGCGACTACTCCTGGCCAAGATTGCCGTGTCATCTGCATAGGTGGCGATGAGAAGATCGTTCGTGTCATCAATGGGGATAGTAGATCCAGTGGGCATATCGTGAGTGAAGAGGGTGTACAGGGTGGGCCCTAAGACACTGCCCTGTGGTACACCGGCTTGTATAGTCCTCACACTGGACTCCGCACCATCTAATACAACAGTGAACGTCCGGTCTGCAAGGTAGCTGCGTATTATCCATAGTAGTTGCGGAGGCAGAAGTGGTTTGATTTTAGCAAGAAGTCCATTGTGCCATACTCTGTCAAATGCCTGTGTTATGTCCAGATACGCCGCCACCACGTACTCCTTTTCCTCAAAACCTTCAAGGATGAAATTTACGTTGGTCATATTGAGAGAGAATTCAGTATTTTTCAGAGGCTGCCCAAAAAAGTATGCTACGAATTTTCGTATACAAAATTACCTATTTAAATAGTCTGCAAATAAGTAAAATATCCATAAGGGATCTCTCTTTAGGGAATAAGAATAGATATATCATATAGTTTGCTGATCTTGAGGAAACTCTGTAAGCTTTTACTAATGTTATACAGTATTTTTAATTTAAAGCTAAATTACTTAACAGCATTTGTGGCAAATTCCACAGAGTTATCTTAAAAGCTGACTGAGTTCACATAGATAGTTGGGGAAATGGATTTAATAGCATATAAAGAGTGATCAGTTTATAGCTTTTATCTTTATGCTCACTTGACTGAATAGCTTTTTTTCTTCCCTACTCTGCTTTTCTTAAACTGTTTTACTAAACATGTTTTAAATGCTTAAATAATTTATAATTTTTCTTTATCTCAATTTATTTTAATATTTTATGTGCTTTATATTTTTTCTAATTTATTATCATGTTTAGTTCTTAATTTCTTTTTAATTTTTAACAGCACTCTTGGTCAACCTCTCTAAGCTGTCAGTAAACAAATCAATAAATAATATTAATAATCATTGCAAAGGGTTTTAAGTTTAAACTCTTTCCGTTGGTGAATTGGCCTTGTAAATAGTTTTCTCATTATTGCATTTATTTGTGCAACAATTTTATTTGTGGCTCAAATCAAATGGAAATTCGATTGCAGTTTTTAAAAGCATTAAGTCAATGAAAGTCGGAATTATAGTATGTTGCTTAAATCAATATTAAATTAAAATACATTTTCAATTCATCCAATACAAACACTCGACTATAAAGATAGTGTGTAATCAAAAAAAATGGGAAGTTTTATAGAGATTTTAGAGTATATCAGTAATTGGAATTGGTTAGAAGACAACATGCCGAATTTCGTGCTGGAAAATGTGCTTCCAAGCTTCAGTTTTCACAATTGGCGTTAATTTAAGTAAATTTTGCAGCAAAAATTGTAATTTCGCCAAAAAAACAAATACGAGGCAATACAAAAGGCCAAAACAGAGACAACATTGTTTGTATGTTTGCCAGGCAGCTGGCAAATGCAGAGAAAATGCTCGGAAAAACTGTGGAAAACTGTGTGGAAAAGCCATCAACAGAGGCAGTCAGTTGTGTTGTGTTGTGTTGTGTTGTGTTTGCGCAGCCGTGAGTAAAAAATGCAAAAACATAAACGGAAATTACCACAAAATAGAAACCACAGACCTTATACACCCCTCGAACACACACACACACACACACACACACTGTGTTCTTGTTGTTGCTGCTGCTGTTGTTGTTGTTGTGCCGCAATCTAGCAGGACAATCTTTTGATTAACATTCTTGGCATTTTTTGGGGGGAAATTAGTTTTTATGTTTATTACCTGAGCCATTACATCGCATGGCAAATGAACTTGTTGGGAGCGAGAATTCGGCTAAGCATGCATATACCCTGTAATCATAATCATTGTGCATGTGGCTAGCCCGACAATAATTACTTTGCAGATTTCAGCGTTGACATTTTGGATGTTGAACATCGCAAGTACACCTTAAAATACCCTGTGATGCATTTCTAAGCAAAATGGGTAGTCTAGCTGCAACTAGAGTGTCGTTTTTGACTACAAAAATATTTTTACTGATTTTTCAATCCACAATTTTCTCTCAATATTGCGATATGTAATAATATTCTTAACATTTTCAAGTTTTCAAATATTTTAACATTTAAATATTTAACAGTTTTTCAACAGTTTTAAAGTTCAAAATTTCTAAAAATTACTTCTTACAAAAATTTGATTGAAATTCTAATTAAATTGAGATTTCCATATAATTATTCAAAATTTTTAATTACTTTTTACTCTTAAATATAATTATAAAATTTTTCGGTATTTTTAAATACCCATAAATACCCTATAATCGTAATAATGACAGAACCTAATGAAAACTAGACGACTCTAAAAACACTAAGTGTTTTTTGATAATATCAAATAGAGACATAAACGCCTCAACTATACCCTGTAACTATTTTTTGTTTGTTAAAAGCTAAATTTTTCCATTCCTGTCGACACATCTGTAGCTACAGGGTAAATGCAAGTCATATCTACTTTGATTTAAACTCTCTTTTGATATGAGAAACTCAGCAATGTTGGCTGTCGGCCAGCGTGGAAAGCAAAAGAAATGATCGCAATCAATAAGTATTTTGTGGAAGCTGCTGTCGAGTCCAGACTGAAACTCAAACTCAAACTCAGACTCAGACTCAGTTTAATTAATGCAAATGGTAAAAGACTCGTTGATTTTGATTTTAATTTAGATTAGAGACTCTTATTATGTAAATCGAAGCACCAAATGAGCTGACAGAACGCAGCTCAAAGAATTCTCGAGTTGAGTTTCCCGTTCAATTAAGCAATTAAATTTGTGTGTCAAGTTTTTGATTATAATTATTATAATAATAACTAATAGGAGCCAAGCTGGACACCTGGTGCTAAATTTAATAAATGTTCAGTTCATTTCGTAATGTCAACCAACATTTTAATTAACTAATCAAAAAGCTGTGGCAATAAATTTTGCCTCGTTTTCACATGTTTTTGTTCTTGGCCAAAAACACATATAATAATTCAATTTGCATCTTTTCTGTAATCGCATTTGGTTCTGGGCTCGTGTTTCAGCCTGGTCGTAAATCAGTTGGAATTATTTGTCACACACACACACACACACACACAGGGCTAACAAATATTCATTTTACACCTGTCTCCAACATGTAACTAAGAATTTGACTGCATCAAAGCTGCTGCCCAAGGCCATCTTTCGGTTATGAATGCATTTAGTTAGATCTATATGCATACAGATACACACATACATATATTTATGTATATCTGGCATTGATTGAATTTACTAAAATGCTCTTGATTATTTCTAATTATCATATTTCCAAATAGCAGCTGCTAATTGAAAGCAAATATTTACAATTGCTTTTAAGTCGCTGCATTTGAATGCTCATTGTAAGCTGTGAATACTCATTCATGTCGATGTCAAATGCTTTTGAATTCAGACTAAAGTTTGATTTGCTAGAAATTATACTAGTTAATAAAGCTTGAAATTTAAAGCAGCCCCCATAAGTATGCTACATTTAATGCTTAAAAGAGTTGTAGAAGAGTTGGAATTGAATCTTAAAATCACATCTTTATTAAAATGACATTTTACACGAGAATTGGTAATTTTTACAGAAAGTGCAGTATTTTTCTAATATCGCCCAAAAACGTATGCTATATTTTTTTCTGAAAATGTTTAAACTTAGCTGCTTAAATAATCCGCAAAATAATAAAATTTATGAAACAAAAACAGTTTTTTTCTCCGCAAAAAAAAAAAAAAAAAACAATTAATGCGGAATTTTTTATTTAATTATTTAGTATTTGGCTTCAAATGTCAAAATGATTCCCGTTTCAATTATTTATTAATATAATGAACTTAATTGAACCGCGTATACTAAGCTATATAATAAGCAGACATAGGAACATAGTTTTCTTAAAATGTATACAAATTAGAAAATATTTTTATACCCTGTGCCCATTGAAAATGGTCAAAAGGGTATATTAGATTTGTGTGATGTATGTAACAGGCAGAAGAAAGCATCTCCGACCCCATAAAGTATATATATTCTTGATCAGCATCAACAGCCGAGTCGATTGAGCCATGTCCGTCTGTCTGTCCGTCCGTCTGTCCGTCTGTTTGAACGCGTCGATCTCAGAGACTATAATAGCTAGAGACTTCAAATTTAGTATGTAGGTTGCTGGATACCGGACGCAGATCAAGTTTGTTTTTAAATTTGGATCGGACCACTATATCATATAGCTGCCATAGGAACGATCAGACGAAAATCAAGGCTTAGTATGAAAAACTTTTTTGTTGTTTGAGATATCGTAACCAAACTGACAGAATATGCATATGGGATGGTTCCGAACATTTTGACTAGATTTGGTTAAAATTGGACTACTATATAATATGTATTTATTTATGTTTTATATGCTTATATACATATTACTAATTCTATTATAACCAATATTCTATTTTGTGGAAACTGGCACAGGGTATCTTACAGTCGAGCAAACTCGACTGTAGCCGCACCTCCTCGCGAGCGAAGCGAGCGAAGCGAGCAGGGGCGGAGCCCCCTTGTTTTTATTTAATATGCACATTTAAATTTTTTTTTTTTTTGGGTAAAAACTTTGTAATTTATATTAAACAGGCTTTCTGTTACCTTTGGGGCAACTTAATCCAGCTTTTAATAACAATTAAATTTGCAATAATTTCACTGCTTTTAGTCGACATTCACTAAATAGATTTCTCACTTTATAGTTAGTAATACCATGAGTTAAGAGTGCTTTAGTCACTTGATCCAGCCAAAGTATTTGGGCTCGTGTATCTGTATATCTGTTAAATTATATGCATGATACAAATATACAGCTTAAGTATTAATACAAAATATCTTTATAAAATGAAAAGAAAATGTTTTGTTTGACTTAATGTAATTTTAAAAGATTAATAAATAAAAAATATCAAAAGTATTTGCAAAATAAAATTTTGTAAAGCTCATTGATACACAGCTAACAGTGAGATACTAAAGTATATGTTGCTCACAAATTCAACTGCTAGATCAAAACATATGTTGGATTAAAAAGAATTTATACATAAAATAAATAAAATAGAATTTGTTTGATTGAAATGTATTTGTCATCAAAAATATTTGCTAAAACAATTGCGTCATGCAAAATTGTCAGCTCATCTATCTGGACTTTGCCCATCAGAAGATGCTGAAACATTTCCCACTGTGCGTAAATATTCCAACTGTACGAGTTTTTGTCCGCGACTCTTATCACTCAGTTGTTGTTGTTTGTGTGTACAATGTCAAATTAGCACTGCTGATTAGCTTGACCATCACTGAACTTGATGTAGAAAAAACACATCAGATTATACACTTTTGGGTAAATTTCATTTTTACTCAGAAGCAAGGAAAAAACACAAAATCTTGTGACGAAAACAAGAAATTGGGCATACAGAAAAGTATAAAAGCATTGAATGGACGTTAGTCCAATTCAGAATTCAATTCTTCTCCTCAAGTCAAAGTTGGACTCAGTCAGTCTTCTAAATTATTCCATTAAAATCGTTTGCAAAATGCTGTCAAAAATAATCTGCATATTTCTTGTGACAAGTTTGTTTTCATCGTTCTCTGAAGCAAACCAAATTACCGAGCGTAATGAGACACTTTTACTTCCATTACTATATCCGATATCATTATCAGAGCTAAAAGTTCTTAAGGAATCCGATATACAACCTCTTCGTGAGGACATTCAACTGCTGAAAAAGGAGGTAGGACAACAGAAGATCCATGGAGTTGGGATGGCATCCGATATTCAACTACTTCGAGAGGAAGTAGGACGACTGAAGCAAGATGGAGTTGTTCAGAAATCCGATATACAACTAATTCGAGACGAGGTAATACAACAGAAGAACCACGGAGTTGGGATGGCATCCACTATACAACAACTTCAAGAGGAGGTAGGACGACTGAAGCAAGATGGAGTTATTCAGAAATCCGATATACAACTACTTCGAGAGAACACTCAACTGACTAAAGAGGAGGTAGGACGACTGAAGCAAGATGGAGTTGATAAGGAGTCAAGTATTCAACAACTTCAAGAGGAGGTGGGACGACTGAAGCAAGATGGAGTTGGCCAGAAATCCGATATTCAAGGTCTTCAAAAGGAGGTAGGACAACAGAAGCAAGATGGAGTTATTCAGAAATCCGATATACAACTACTTCGAGAGGAAGTAGGACGACTGAAGCAAGATGGGCTTGATAAGAAGTCGAGTATTCAACTTCTTCAAACAGACAATCAACTTCTTCGAGTGGAGATAGAACGACAAAGGAAAAATGAAGCTGTACAGGATACAAGCATACAACTTCTTAAAGCGGAAAGCGGAAAGCTTCACCTTGTTGTCCAGAGATAGCGATTTGTTTGATAGGAGCCATCTTATTCTCTTAATCCGGTTTTTGAGAGTCCCTATGATGCTGGACACATGCTTGGCAAACGTAAGGTGATGGTCCAAGTGTACTCCCAAGTACTTGTAGCTGCTGAGATGCTCCAACCTCTGGCCCTGCAGAAAGACGCCTGAACAGAGGCTCACGCGCAGAGCGTAGGTCACATTGGCGCACTTGCTTGTGTTGATTCCGATGTTCCAGCGTTTTGCCCATGCTTCAAAGCTGTGAAGGTACAGCTGCAGGACCTCAGTGGCTTCTGTGATGCGACTACTCCTGGCCAAGATTGCCGTGTCATCTGCATAGGTGGCGATGAGAAGATCGTTCGTGTCATCAATGGGGATAGTAGATCCAGTGGGCATATCGTGAGTGAAGAGGGTGTACAGGGTGGGCCCTAAGACACTGCCCTGTGGTACACCGGCTTGTATAGTCCTCACACTGGACTCCGCACCATCTAATACAACAGTGAACGTCCGGTCTGCAAGGTAGCTGCGTATTATCCATAGTAGTTGCGGAGGCAGAAGTGGTTTGATTTTAGCAAGAAGTCCATTGTGCCATACTCTGTCAAATGCCTGTGTTATGTCCAGATACGCCGCCACCACGTACTCCTTTTCCTCAAAACCTTCAAGGATGAAATTTACGTTGGTCATATTGAGAGAGAATTCAGTATTTTTCAGAGGCTGCCCAAAAAAGTATGCTACGAATTTTCGTATACAAAATTACCTATTTAAATAGTCTGCAAATAAGTAAAATATCCATAAGGGATCTCTCTTTAGGGAATAAGAATAGATATATCATATAGTTTGCTGATCTTGAGGAAACTCTGTAAGCTTTTACTAATGTTATACAGTATTTTTAATTTAAAGCTAAATTACTTAACAGCATTTGTGGCAAATTCCACAGAGTTATCTTAAAAGCTGACTGAGTTCACATAGATAGTTGGGGAAATGGATTTAATAGCATATAAAGAGTGATCAGTTTATAGCTTTTATCTTTATGCTCACTTGACTGAATAGCTTTTTTTCTTCCCTACTCTGCTTTTCTTAAACTGTTTTACTAAACATGTTTTAAATGCTTAAATAATTTATAATTTTTCTTTATCTCAATTTATTTTAATATTTTATGTGCTTTATATTTTTTCTAATTTATTATCATGTTTAGTTCTTAATTTCTTTTTAATTTTTAACAGCACTCTTGGTCAACCTCTCTAAGCTGTCAGTAAACAAATCAATAAATAATATTAATAATCATTGCAAAGGGTTTTAAGTTTAAACTCTTTCCGTTGGTGAATTGGCCTTGTAAATAGTTTTCTCATTATTGCATTTATTTGTGCAACAATTTTATTTGTGGCTCAAATCAAATGGAAATTCGATTGCAGTTTTTAAAAGCATTAAGTCAATGAAAGTCGGAATTATAGTATGTTGCTTAAATCAATATTAAATTAAAATACATTTTCAATTCATCCAATACAAACACTCGACTATAAAGATAGTGTGTAATCAAAAAAAATGGGAAGTTTTATAGAGATTTTAGAGTATATCAGTAATTGGAATTGGTTAGAAGACAACATGCCGAATTTCGTGCTGGAAAATGTGCTTCCAAGCTTCAGTTTTCACAATTGGCGTTAATTTAAGTAAATTTTGCAGCAAAAATTGTAATTTCGCCAAAAAAACAAATACGAGGCAATACAAAAGGCCAAAACAGAGACAACATTGTTTGTATGTTTGCCAGGCAGCTGGCAAATGCAGAGAAAATGCTCGGAAAAACTGTGGAAAACTGTGTGGAAAAGCCATCAACAGAGGCAGTCAGTTGTGTTGTGTTGTGTTGTGTTGTGTTTGCGCAGCCGTGAGTAAAAAATGCAAAAACATAAACGGAAATTACCACAAAATAGAAACCACAGACCTTATACACCCCTCGAACACACACACACACACACACACACACTGTGTTCTTGTTGTTGCTGCTGCTGTTGTTGTTGTTGTGCCGCAATCTAGCAGGACAATCTTTTGATTAACATTCTTGGCATTTTTTGGGGGGAAATTAGTTTTTATGTTTATTACCTGAGCCATTACATCGCATGGCAAATGAACTTGTTGGGAGCGAGAATTCGGCTAAGCATGCATATACCCTGTAATCATAATCATTGTGCATGTGGCTAGCCCGACAATAATTACTTTGCAGATTTCAGCGTTGACATTTTGGATGTTGAACATCGCAAGTACACCTTAAAATACCCTGTGATGCATTTCTAAGCAAAATGGGTAGTCTAGCTGCAACTAGAGTGTCGTTTTTGACTACAAAAATATTTTTACTGATTTTTCAATCCACAATTTTCTCTCAATATTGCGATATGTAATAATATTCTTAACATTTTCAAGTTTTCAAATATTTTAACATTTAAATATTTAACAGTTTTTCAACAGTTTTAAAGTTCAAAATTTCTAAAAATTACTTCTTACAAAAATTTGATTGAAATTCTAATTAAATTGAGATTTCCATATAATTATTCAAAATTTTTAATTACTTTTTACTCTTAAATATAATTATAAAATTTTTCGGTATTTTTAAATACCCATAAATACCCTATAATCGTAATAATGACAGAACCTAATGAAAACTAGACGACTCTAAAAACACTAAGTGTTTTTTGATAATATCAAATAGAGACATAAACGCCTCAACTATACCCTGTAACTATTTTTTGTTTGTTAAAAGCTAAATTTTTCCATTCCTGTCGACACATCTGTAGCTACAGGGTAAATGCAAGTCATATCTACTTTGATTTAAACTCTCTTTTGATATGAGAAACTCAGCAATGTTGGCTGTCGGCCAGCGTGGAAAGCAAAAGAAATGATCGCAATCAATAAGTATTTTGTGGAAGCTGCTGTCGAGTCCAGACTGAAACTCAAACTCAAACTCAGACTCAGACTCAGTTTAATTAATGCAAATGGTAAAAGACTCGTTGATTTTGATTTTAATTTAGATTAGAGACTCTTATTATGTAAATCGAAGCACCAAATGAGCTGACAGAACGCAGCTCAAAGAATTCTCGAGTTGAGTTTCCCGTTCAATTAAGCAATTAAATTTGTGTGTCAAGTTTTTGATTATAATTATTATAATAATAACTAATAGGAGCCAAGCTGGACACCTGGTGCTAAATTTAATAAATGTTCAGTTCATTTCGTAATGTCAACCAACATTTTAATTAACTAATCAAAAAGCTGTGGCAATAAATTTTGCCTCGTTTTCACATGTTTTTGTTCTTGGCCAAAAACACATATAATAATTCAATTTGCATCTTTTCTGTAATCGCATTTGGTTCTGGGCTCGTGTTTCAGCCTGGTCGTAAATCAGTTGGAATTATTTGTCACACACACACACACACACACACAGGGCTAACAAATATTCATTTTACACCTGTCTCCAACATGTAACTAAGAATTTGACTGCATCAAAGCTGCTGCCCAAGGCCATCTTTCGGTTATGAATGCATTTAGTTAGATCTATATGCATACAGATACACACATACATATATTTATGTATATCTGGCATTGATTGAATTTACTAAAATGCTCTTGATTATTTCTAATTATCATATTTCCAAATAGCAGCTGCTAATTGAAAGCAAATATTTACAATTGCTTTTAAGTCGCTGCATTTGAATGCTCATTGTAAGCTGTGAATACTCATTCATGTCGATGTCAAATGCTTTTGAATTCAGACTAAAGTTTGATTTGCTAGAAATTATACTAGTTAATAAAGCTTGAAATTTAAAGCAGCCCCCATAAGTATGCTACATTTAATGCTTAAAAGAGTTGTAGAAGAGTTGGAATTGAATCTTAAAATCACATCTTTATTAAAATGACATTTTACACGAGAATTGGTAATTTTTACAGAAAGTGCAGTATTTTTCTAATATCGCCCAAAAACGTATGCTATATTTTTTTCTGAAAATGTTTAAACTTAGCTGCTTAAATAATCCGCAAAATAATAAAATTTATGAAACAAAAACAGTTTTTTTCTCCGCAAAAAAAAAAAAAAAAAACAATTAATGCGGAATTTTTTATTTAATTATTTAGTATTTGGCTTCAAATGTCAAAATGATTCCCGTTTCAATTATTTATTAATATAATGAACTTAATTGAACCGCGTATACTAAGCTATATAATAAGCAGACATAGGAACATAGTTTTCTTAAAATGTATACAAATTAGAAAATATTTTTATACCCTGTGCCCATTGAAAATGGTCAAAAGGGTATATTAGATTTGTGTGATGTATGTAACAGGCAGAAGAAAGCATCTCCGACCCCATAAAGTATATATATTCTTGATCAGCATCAACAGCCGAGTCGATTGAGCCATGTCCGTCTGTCTGTCCGTCCGTCTGTCCGTCTGTTTGAACGCGTCGATCTCAGAGACTATAATAGCTAGAGACTTCAAATTTAGTATGTAGGTTGCTGGATACCGGACGCAGATCAAGTTTGTTTTTAAATTTGGATCGGACCACTATATCATATAGCTGCCATAGGAACGATCAGACGAAAATCAAGGCTTAGTATGAAAAACTTTTTTGTTGTTTGAGATATCGTAACCAAACTGACAGAATATGCATATGGGATGGTTCCGAACATTTTGACTAGATTTGGTTAAAATTGGACTACTATATAATATGTATTTATTTATGTTTTATATGCTTATATACATATTACTAATTCTATTATAACCAATATTCTATTTTGTGGAAACTGGCACAGGGTATCTTACAGTCGAGCAAACTCGACTGTA